>JABXJD010001163.1:100000-107680 GCA_013375575.1 Percina caprodes | reverse complement strand
TAAATTAAGACATTACAGTAATAATAAAGACAAGTATTGAGTGATTGTATTTTAAATAAGCACAAGTAGAACTGACATAACAGCTGTTATATATTTAAACAGTTATTTTAACTTTGAGGGTCTTTTACATGCTGTCTCAGCTAGTGGTTAGCCAAATTAGCTGTTAGCTAAACTAACGTTAGCTTTCCGGTGGAGGCGAACAGACTTTCTTTAACTGTCTATGGGAACAGATTGTGCAGTGTCGTGAACC
Source organism: Percina caprodes (assembly GCA_013375575.1). Lineage (NCBI taxonomy): Eukaryota > Metazoa > Chordata > Actinopteri > Perciformes > Percidae > Percina > Percina caprodes. The sequence continues at coordinate 107,430 of JABXJD010001163.1, read as the reverse complement.
GCTCATCGGATATCATCTGCGTAAGCGAACGTATTGCACATGCGCAAAACGGATCGCAGGCAGGCGGATCATCATACTGACAGCATGTTTTCAAAGTAATCGTTGAACTGTAATGGTATTATGAAGTACTCATATTGGTAAGTAAGGGCTATCAGTGTATAGGCATGACAGATGGAAGCAAAACACTTTCAAAACGTGGAAAGTGGGCCTTGAATATTATTCCCAGCTTGCATGTCAGTGAAGAATTTTATCTCGTATTTTTTCTTGCTTACAATGCAAGAATGTCAATATCATTATGACGTGAGCATGTACCTGTAATGTGTATTGTACGGCAGCGTTTTAACAGCACATAGACTCGACCACAATGTGTGAAATTCAGAATTCCTAATTTTGGTGAATTTATGAAATTTATATTAGCTATGTTTATAAGCTGTTTGTATGTAAACAAACAGCTCTCAGATGCAAACTTCACTACCAGTGTGATAAAAGTAACCACTTGTCCTCACATATGTTGAATATATGTTGCATTGTGTGTGTTGTTATATCCCTGCACTGTGTGTCATCTTGGTTACACTGCGCTGTTTTTTTGCCTGAGAGAACCTAATCAAGTTGTTTTTCTCCAAATTAAATCTGTAGCTATTTTGTGACCTGAAATACACCCTCATCCCCCTGGCAACACACACACACACACACACACACACACACACACACACAAACACACACACACACATACCCATACAGTGGGAATTGTGGGAGGGTAAATTCTGATAGCTCCTGCAATGATGTGTGGAGCAGCAGAGTAACCAGAACCAGCTGCTCCTCTCGTCCTCTTTCTCTTACTTCTTCTTCTCCTCCTATTCCTCCTATCATCATCTTTTTCTTCTCTTCCTATTTCCCTTCATCTCCCTTTTCTCCCGTATTCCAAAGTGTTATTATAATTATCACTGTGCCTCTGTCTCCTTCTGTGCCATAGTACAGCATAAACAAAGACGGTGCTAAAGAAAAAAATAGGCGCACACACGGACTAACAGGTGCACAAGCTTATAGACAGACACACACGCACACACACACACAGAAAGACAAGATAGATCCATGCAGACATGGAGGTGTAGTTAAAACACATACACAGCACACAGTCATTGCTCACACACACTCAGCTGCTAATGATGGTTGTTCCCAGTCAAAAGGAGGGAGCAGGATTCCCTCTCTGATTGATGACTCATTGAGGAAATAGCTGTTTGTGCATCATTACTTGCTATGCTGTGTTACCATTAATACTAGCACATCTGCAGACGCTGACATCTGGCACAAGGACAAAAGGACACCAAATATACTGCAGCAGCACAGTACTGTACAATACTGGACTACGAATCGGTTAAACCACATCATTTCTGCAGCTCTGTGCTAAACATGGCTGCATTAGAATAGACACCAGGGTCATATTTATCTCTAGTTTTTACTGTTGTTGTTAAACTGATCCTGTTACCAATCAGTTACAGTTTTTGTTGTTGTTGACCTTGTTAAGTGCCTTGAGTACCTTTTTTTTTTTTTTTTTTAAAGCGCCATATAAAATACATGCAACATTAGAAAAGCAACAGGATCAATTTTGCAAAAGGACCGTATGCTCACAAAATGTTTACTTACAGACTGTGGAGAAAAATTGCATATTATAGAAGAACTTAAAATATTATTAAACATCTTAACATACACTTAAGATATGCCAAAGGTAACAGGAAAATACAAGTATATCCACATATATTTGTCAAAAAGTAAAATAAAACTGTGTTAAACCCAAACAGCTAATTTTAACTAGATTGGCGCTGGCCTAAAACTACCACAGTTTATCTTGCTGCCTTTGCTGCAATATTCACCCACTTGTTAAAACATTGTCTAATATCGCAGCAACTGTATATAAAGAGTATCACAGCTACTAGCTTGCTAACTCTTTTCCCTAATAAAAGGGAACAGCCACACAAACCTCTTACTTCAGTTCTTACTGTTACTCTAACTTGACATTAAATCAAGACCACAAATTACACATTTGTATGCAAAAAGTAACTGATTTGAGAACATAAATCATAGACAAATGACAAAAAAAACAGATAATGTGTCTGCATCCATTTTGATGATTTGATGAATTACACAAGTCATTTCCAAGCAAAAATACCAAACATTTGATGGTGTGTGACTCCAGTATTTTTCTGCTTTTTCTTGTCTTACTTTATTGTAAATTGAATATCATTGAGTTTTTGACTGCTGGTTAGTCATCAATAATGAAAATAGTTGTTAGCAGGTGTGCTTAGTATAGATGTGTTTCTGATTTACTTAAATAGGAAAATAAATAAAAAATAACAATGCCAAAGGAATAAAAATATACCGTACAGCATGGATGATGCAGTACTCTACCCTTGAAACTGTTCTACATGAAATGTTTCTGTATGGAACACACACTATATATACTATATGACATACATCTTTATTTGCCTTCTGGGACTTTGTTAATCCCTGGCTCTGCTGTTAAGAAACGTGTACACCGCAGTTACGTGGTTGACCTTTATACAGTGGGGAAATAAGTATTTGACCCCTTGCTGATTTTGCAGGTTTGCCCACTTACAAAGAATGCAACGATCTATAATTTTAATCATATGTACATTCTAACAGTGAAAGACAGAATCCCAAAGAAAATTCCAGAAAATCACATCATATGAATTTATAAAAATTGATAACCATCTGATGAGGTAAAACAAGTATATGACCCCCTACCAAACAGCAAGTATTCTGGCTCCTACAAGCCAGTTAGTCTTTCTTTAAGACACAGCCCCAATCCCAACCAATTATCTACATCAAATACACCTGCCTCACCTCGTTACCTGTATAAAAGACACCTGTCAACACCCAAACAACCAGCATCCAACATCACCACCATGGGCAAGACCAAAGAGCTTTCTACGGACATCAGGGACAAGATTGTAGATCTGCACAAGGCTGGGATGGGCTACAAGAGAATCGGAAAGCAACTTGGAGAGAAAAGATCAACTGTCGGTGCAGTTATCAGGAAATGGAAGAAGCACCACACCACCGCCAACCTCCCTCGGTCTGGGCCTCCACACAAGATCTCGCCTCGTGGGGTGTCCCTGATCATGCGACCGGTGAGGAATCATCCCAAAACCACAAGGGGGGAACTGATGAATCAACTGAAGGCAGCTGGGACCACAGTTACAAAAGAAACGGTTGGTAACACACTACGCCGTCATGGATTGAAATCCTGCAGCGCACGCAAGGTCCCCCTGCTCAAGAAGAAACATGTACAGGCCCACATGAAGTTCGCCATTCACCACCTGGACGACTCAGAAGAGGCCTGGAAGAAGGTGATGTGGTCAGATGAGACCAAAATAGAACTTTTTGGCCTCAACTCAACTCGTCGTGTTTGGAGGGCAAAGAACACCGAGTACAACCCAAAGAACACCATCCCCACCGTCAAGCATGGTGGTGGCAACATCATGCTTTGGGGGTGCTTTTCAGCCAAGGGGACGGGACAACTCCATCGTATTGAGGGAGGATGGACGGGGCCATGTATCGTGGAATTCTGGACCAACATCTCCTTCCCTCAGTGAGAGAGCTGAAGATGGGTCGAGGATGGGTGTTTCAGCACGACAACGACCCTAAGCACACCGCCAAAGCAACAAAAGAGTGGCTGAAGAAGAAGCACATCAAGGTTCTGGAGTGGCCTAGCCAGTCTCCACACCTGAATCCAATTGAAAATCTTTGGAGGAGCTTAAAATTCGAGTTGCCAGGCGACAACCTCGAACCTGAATGATTTGGAGGCTGTTTGGGGAGGAGTGGGCCAACATCCCTGCCGAAATGTGCACAAACCTTGTCACCAACTATAAAAACCGTTTGACATCTGTGCTGGCCAATAATGGCTTTTCTACAAAATATTAACATGCTGTTTGTCCAGGGGTCAAATACTTGTTTTTCCTCATCAGATGGTTATCAATTTTAATAAATTCATATGATGTGATTTTCTGGAATTTTCTTTGGGATTCTGTCTTTCACTGTTAGAATGTACATATGATTAAAATTATAGATCGTTGCATTCTTTGTAAGTGGGCAAACCTGCAAAATCAGCAAGGGTTCAAATACTTATTTCCCCACTGTAGTTGTTGATTGTTGACTTTGAGCTCACCAGGATGTCATAAAATAGTAGTAATTTCATATCTATTGATTCACATAGGGTTGTTCTGACTATCCCATGTCATTAAAAGTATTATTTGTACCTTTTCAACATGCGTTCTGTGCTTTTGTTTATATTAATGTGATTAATTTTAGTTCTAAGTCGGTTCCTTCTCTGTAAGTTTCTTTGAGACCTGCTTTAGTGAAGAAGGACTACATAAATGACTTGACCTAACTGAGTCTCCTGAATGCAGGTAGAATCTTTCATGTGCAGCCACCTACCTCTGCAGTGCAATTTTAGCTTTATCAACTGAGTTAAAAGAATGAAAAACCTTAGTTTTGCTGCATTATATGGCTTTTCCTCCTTTTCCTCTGAAGCTTGGCAGACTGCTGCTAGTTTAGGAATGTAATGAGCTATTAAGAATTGGCTTTTATCATTCATAAAACTCACACAGCTTTGGACTGTCACCTTAACACAAACAAGGCAGAAACCAGTACAAATCCCAGCTAAACTACATAAACTATTTACCAAGATTACCGCCAGCATCTGATACCATTAAAGCCAGAATTAAGAAAAGCATTCATTATTGTAAGTTTTGTATTACTATATTCTAGGTGTGCATCACACATAATGTTGAAATGGTCATAATGACTTTTCATCATTATGGAGTGGAATCATTGACACTGTAAAAATGGGCCCTTAAAGATGATGCTTACGTGAGAAAAAGTTTGTAATAATGTACTAACGTTCAATTCTATGCTATTTAAATAAATCAAGTCTAATAAAGTTTACAAAATAGTGTCGTAAAGTTCAGGGGGACAGCAAGCTTACGACCCAATAGTTGCTGGTTTAATACCTGGAGGGCAGGATAAAGCATTTACTGGTCAAATGAAAATTGGGACAAATTCAAATCTTCAGGATTGGCCCTTGATACACAGTGACTTAAAGTAAGTAGACAGTAAGTGTTTGGTGTCAGGGACAGCTGAACATATGGTTGTGGCAAGTGATGCCTCTTATGCCCTGTTCTTTTTGTCCTGTTTTCCACAACCTAAGAGGGAGTACTACTCAGGAACATCGGTGTGCTTGAAAGGAATAGTTGTAGATGAGGTAGTGAAAGGCTGTACGTGTTCAAAAATGGTAGCTGCGTGTTTTTTTTACCAGCTGTGTTGTACTGGGGTCTGGTTTCTGACTATGACGACAGTAATAATTAGAGTAAAAACCATTGTAAAATATATGTTTTTATAACACTCACTTTTCCCTTCTCATGATGTTTTGACAGCATGTGCCAACACACACTTGCTCTCTCTTACTCAAAGAAAATGTTGCTGTGAGATGAAAAGGTGCAGAATAATTAAAAGAAATACTTCTAATTTAGCTACCGTAATCACATATTGGCGTTTTTGTTAACAGATAGGTAATACAGAAATGTTACACATATGTCAAAGTTAATTCAGAAACTTTCACCCCTAGTCTGTCCAGGTCATTTATTTTCAACAACAATGTACCAAAGTACATTTATCAAATTAAAATGTTAAAGGGGTCTCTTGCAGTGATCAACAAAAGAGAGAAATAGACCTAACCCTTGTGTGTTCTGTTTTTAAACCAAAATAATACATCATTCTTCACATGCAAAAATAATGACTACTTCCATAGAATTTTGTTAGTTTTACTCAATTTTATAGCATTTCAAAAAATGTTTTAAATAGTTTTAAACAGTATCCTGACTAAACTGTGACATATACCAGTCTGTGATTCCTTCAACATCCTCTGACTATTAGCCAATATGATTCATAATTACTGCTCTTTTTTATCTAAAAGAATTATATATTATTAAAAAAAAATATGTTGAAAAAAAATTGTCAAAAGCGGCAATGGTTAAGCTAGTGTGCACCCATCATGACACCTGGGTAGCAGGTTCCTCGGTGGATGAGAACACTTGAAGTATCCTCCGGGGAGAACATGCCCTGGTTCACTGAGTGATGCATTTGCCTCACAGTCCGTAACAGTTTTTATGCAAAGCAGACCCACTGGCCATACCACACACTGTGGTGTTATATATGCTGACTTATGCAAATTAGTGACCTTTCACAGAGCATTTACATCAGGGTGGGGAATTAACTTTTTGATCCAGTGGTCTCTGTGTCTGGTAGATTTATAAAATTTTCATTATTTCATAAAAATCAAAAGAACCGACTCCAATCCAACACTGTAAAAGGCAAAGTCTTTTTTAATAAATCCACCCTTAGATGTCTAAAAGTGTAAATAATTGGAACATTTCAAGCCATTTCCTCAAGCCATGTTATTTAATCTGTAACAAAAAATATGCATTATTCAATCAGCTGCGCAACTTTTGCAACACAAGTGTACATGGTGTTTGATTTTGGTAGTATTGGATTTTAAGAAAATATATAAGTGAAAATCTGTCAATTAAAAATGTATGTTCTTGCTCAGTTATTTTAACAAATCCCCCCCTCTCTCCAAAATTAAAAGTTTATAAATTATAATTCTGTGTAGCTTACCAGCTTTATAATGCGGCATTACTGTTCATGCTGTGTTCTGGAAACAAAACCCAAACAGCAGCAATTTCCTCGTAAAAAATGAAAGCGGCAGCTCCAACAAGTGTTTTTTTTTAAGAACATATGATGCGTATCTAAAACTTTAATATATTGCAAATGAGGATTGATAGAAGAAGAAGCAGCAACAGTCAACTGCTAAGATTAAGGGGGGGAAAAAGCTATTTGTTATTTGTAGTGGCTGTTATTGTAGACATATTATTTATAAAGAAAATACAATTGGTATGTATTACAGCAGCAGTAAATGGTGGTACAAATACTAGCAGTTATTCTTTGGAGAATAAGTGTGAGTACAATTAAAAGTAAATTAAGAGGAACATTTCCAAATGATGCTTCCATTTTAAGGCTTGTCATTAATAATACTTTTCCAGGGTTATGACCTTTCATGTCAAAACTAATGGCTTACATAAGTTAAATTGCTTGTATGTTGCTTGATAGTGGTCATAGGAAGGAAAATGCATACCTGATGCTTATTTGACAGTACAGGAGGCTATGTTCTTAAGTGCAATCCTTAATTAAATGACCGAATTTGTGTATTTACAGTGTCTGCAATTAAACCAGGATTTAAAATCCAAAATCCCATGCTCTCAGCAGTAGACTGAGTTACTGCATTTGGCAACTTAATGCAGAGGTATCAACACAAATCTTTTCACAGCATGGCCAAGTCAGTTTTTGTCAGGGGT
>JABXJD010001163.1:0-95000 GCA_013375575.1 Percina caprodes | reverse complement strand
GGATTATTAGGAACACCTGTAATTATCTAATCAACCAATCACATGGCAGTTGCTTCAATGCATTTAGGGGTGTGGTCCTGGTCCAGACCATCTCTTGAACTCCAAACTGAATGTCAGAATGGGAAAGAAAGGTGATTTAAGCAATTTTGAGCGTGGCATGGTTGTTGGTGCCAGACGGGCCGGTCTGAGTATTTCACAATCTGCTCAGTTACTGGGATTTTCACACACAACCATTTTTAGGGTTTACAAAGAATGGTGTGAAAAGGGAAAAACATCCAGTATGCAGCAGTCCTGTGGGCAAAAATGCCTTGTTGATGCTAGAGGTCAGAGGAGAATGGGCCGACTGATTCAAGCTGATAGAAGAGCAACTTTGACTGAAATAACCACTCGTTACAACCGAGGTATGCAGCAAAGCATTTGTGAAGCCACAACACGCACAACCTTGAAGCGGATGGGCTACAACAGCAGAAGACCCCACCGGGTGCCACTCATCTCCACTACAAATAGGAGCTCACCAAAATTGGACAGTTGAAGACTGGAAAAATGTTGCCTGGTCTGATGAGTCTCGATTTCTGTTGAGACATTCAGATGGCAGAGTCAGAATTTGGCGTAAACAGAATGAGAACATGGATCCATCATGCCTTGTTACCACTGTGCAGGCTGGTGGTGGTGGTGGTGTAATGGTGTGGGGGATGTTTTCTTGGCACACTTTAGGCCCCTTAGTGCCAATTGGGCATGGTTTAAATGCCACGGCCTACTTGAGCATTGTTTCTGACCATGTCCATCCCTTTATGGCCACCATGTACCCATCCTCTGATGGCTACTTCCAGCAGGATAATGCACCATGTCACAAAGCTCACATCATTTCAAATTGATTTCTTGAACATGACAATGAGTCCACTGTACTAAAATGGCCCCCGCAGTCACCAGATCTCAACCCAATAGAGCATCTTTGGGATGTGGTGAAACGGGAGCTTCGTGCCCTGGATGTGCATCCCACAAATCTCCAACTGCAAGATGCTATCGTACCAATATGGGCCAACATTTCTAAAGAATGCTTTCAGCACCTTGTTAAATTAATGCCACGTAGAATTAAGGCAGTTCTGAAGGGCGAAAGGGGGTCAAACACAGTATTAGTATGGTGTTCCTAATAATCCTATATATATATATAACTACAACTAAACTAAGAACTAAAAGTATTCAGCATTTCATCAGCCGATGATTTTCCTCAATTGATCAATTTAGTCAATAAAATGTTAGGTAGTTGTGAAAAGTTCCCATCACTATGTCCTTAAAGCTCAAGGTGACTTTTGTCAAACAAAATCCCCAAACACATTCAGTTTAGTATCAAAAATATGTCATTTTTGCTTAAAATATGACTTTCTGAAAATAGAAAGATCAAGCTCTGCAAGTAACATATATTATAGTATCTGTAAATTTAGCCACTCAATCCAAATCCACAATTCTGCTGTCTTTTTCAACCACTGATTAAATATCATAATCACAACATAAAACTGAAATCTCCCAGAGTGGTGCCAGCAGGGTGTCAGTCTTCAGGAGTGACAGGCAGCCTGGTAATCAGTGTTGCAGCCTTGACCTGCAGAGCCACAGAATATTAGCATGGAAGACACATACTGGCTGGGTGAATTAGTAGTTTGACCATGTGGAGGTGTGTGTGAGTGAAGATAGATGACGTGAGCCTGTGTGTGTGTGTGTGTGTGTGTGTGTGTGTGTGTGTGTGTGTGCGTGTGTGCGTGCTGTAGATGTGACAGTGATTTCTGATCAGTATTCACCACTGGCAACAGATCTCAGAGGCTGTAGCCTCGGAGCACAGCCATCTGGGCAGAGGAGAAACACACATCGACACGTACACAAATTATTATACAGTAACGCACACACATATACAAATACACACCAGCACTGAAATATCAGAAAAACATGTCCACCCAAGACACGATAAGACAGCCACACATGCACCAGTGTCTTCACACATAAGCATTTTTTGACACACACACACACACACACACACACACGCCGACTGTGTCACAGATATTGTCTGTACACACTGTCAGTAATTATATACACAATTCATTCTATCTACATAATATGTTGGTTTACACACACACACACACACACACACACATTCACACAAAACAATTATGTAGACACTCATCATTCACAGTTCAAGAAACACAGAATGAAAAAGACCTCACATTCGTTTTTTTCCATTTTTTCCGTTTGTTTCCATTCTCCTTCTCCCACGCGCACATTTACATGCATACACACGGTGTTATCTGAATATTTTAACACACACACACACACACACACACACACACACACACACACACACACACACACACCAAAAAACAAAAAGATTTGTTCAACAAGTGTAGCAAAAGTGTAGAGCAATGGTTACAGGTGATAAATGACTGTGAGTTTACAGACGGATACTGTGTGGCATGAGTGAGTACTGATGATTATTTACTGCATAGTGAGTTTCTGAACCACCCCTTTATGTAATAATCATTTGCAACACTGTTGCACGTGTCTTAGAGGAAGTGTAGCCGCACAGACAGAGGAGACAATAGTGGAGACGACAGAGAAGAGGACACCAACGCTCACGCTTATGTACTCTTAAGTACTGAACTCTGGCACCGATTGATTTAACGTACCAATATAATTCGGATGGTACCCTAAAAAGTAGCGAGTTTGGTAATACCAACTACTGTTACTAATTAATTTCAATTCATTTACTGTAGTCAATATTGGACAAACACATTTAAGTCGTCTAAAATATTTTTGCAGAGTTTGAAGAGAATCAGGAAAACAAATAATTTGGGCTCTTTTTTCATGCAAGCAAACAGTTTTTAAAGTGCAGTTCTGCATTGGTAGAGCTGCATTTTCCCGTGATGCAGTTCCTCCTCACAGTATTTTTCCTTGGTTATGCAGCTGTATTTTGGAGCAGTTTTGGGGGCACATTGTGCACAGTGCACCCATGCTCTGTCCTAGTGTTGATTTTGTCACCTATTTTTATCTTAGTCTTTTGCCAAATGTCCTTGTTAGTTTTAGTCATATTTAGTCATTCATATGTCTTTTTTTGTTAGCCAAGTTTTAGTTGACTAAAATTCTTGTCATTTTAGTCAAGTTTTAGTCAAAAGTGAACTCAGGGATCTTAGTCAAGTTTTAGTCAAAACATTTTAGTCATTTTTTAAAAATAAATTATTATAGTTTTAAGATTATTTTTTGGGTCTTTTCACTTTATTACAGTGACAGTGGATAGATAGGAAAGGGGGAGAGAGATGGGGGATGACACGCAGCAAAGGGCCGCAGGTTGGATTCGATCCCAGGCCGCTGCAGGACTCAGCCAACATGGCTTTTTGAATGATTTTTGTTGAATGCAACTTTGTTAAACGCGTCTGTTTTTATATCGAGCCTCTTCCTTTATGCAAATACAATCTACAGCACCTTGTTTTGTTTACAGTTACATACTGTAGCAGTTACCAACATTTCTCCAGCCTCTCTGCAAGCTGTTTAAGAGCAGCTTCGCCAGCAGTCCTTTCCTTGCTATGCGCTGTAGCGGTTTCTCCAGCAGGCTGAACCGGGCTTCGTCCCTCCCCCGCCGGGGCCACATCGCTACCTGGATGTGTGACGGGTAGATGAAAAAAAGGGGACACGCTGAATCTCTAGATGAGCCGCAGCCGAGTCACGCCTGATTGAACGCTCCAAACGGGCACTGCACTAGTTCTATCTCATGATGAAAAAGTAGACGATTGTAGACAAAAATGAAGAGAGATTTTATCTTAATTTTTATTTTATGAGAATAAAACATTTTAGTCCTGTCTTTATTTTTTTGTCAACAATAATGCATGTTCATTTAGTCTTAGTCAGCATTTTTGGACATTAGTGCAATCTCGTCATCGTCTTGTCTTCATCATGGAAAAAAGGTTGTTGACAAACATATTTATTCTCATCTCGTCTGACGAAATGAACACTACTCTGTCCTGTTTTCATCCCTTTCGTAGATGGTGGTGCACTGCTGCATAATTATACTTGCTTGTCTGCTTGTCCTGGATGAGAATTTTGAAAATGAAAATTTTCCTCGTCCGAAAGTGGTGGTCTGACCTCTCTACATCACAACCAAACTACATTTCCTACATTTTGAATGAGATATGCTGCCCCCCTCTTCCTGTACGTGGTTTGTGACATGGAGTAATGGCCACTAGGGTTGGGCGAGGTCTACCAAATTGGCATATGATGGGGGTGGGTGAGGGGAACCAATCTGTGTATCATTAATGACAGGATACAGCAGAATTTTTACTTTTTAAGCTCACAATGAATGCCATTAGTGCCGCCCCAAACCCACCCCCTGGTGTTGGTGTGGACTGTGTGGATGGGGGACACACACTTGTCATTTGTTGATGCAGCGTAGGGAGAAATTAAGAGTGGTTTCACGCATTGGATCTCCCCACTGATGCAAACACTGCAGAATCATTGTCACCTATTAATAAGATTCCATTGAGTCATAAAACAAAATCATGGTCCGTATTTGAGCTGCAGAGATTCATCAACTAGTCGAGCAAAAAAAACTTTAGCTAAATCCAGTTTCTCAAATGTGAGGATTTTGTACTTAATATACTATACTATGCTTTTCGTCCCAGTTCCCGGACCAAACAAGGCATTTGAAGATGTCACCCTGGGCTGTGGGTTCGTCTACTTTTTACTATTTTAATTCCTTCAAGGCAAAAAGATCAAGTAATTGAAAATAATGTGCAGATTAATTGCTACTGAAAACAGTTGTTAGCCCTAATCTTTAAACAAATGACCATGCAGCCCGAGAATATTGCATCATTGAGTCAAGACTACAGTCTAAACTTGAGGTTAAAGGTTTTTAATTAATATCTTCCTCTATGTGTTATTACAAGAAAGGCTGAGGTTTGTGAGTTCCACCACTTTTTTTCAACAGAAGAAGCAAACAGATTAAAACTGAATTTCAGTTGGATTTTAGTCACCGCTTTTCCAGAAGTTTAATTAATTTTCATTTCAATAAGTACGCCACAGTACATACAGGATATTAAACATAGTCCTAAAACGACAGCTCCGTAAATGTATTAAGTAGGCCAATAGAGAGATTGAAAGAAAAATGTATTTAATTAGTGCTTTTTTGTACAATCATTTATTTTTTCAAACATTTATTAATTAAACACTGATGAATTCCTGGATCTTTTTTTAAGAGAAAAAAAATTAAAAGTGAAGTTCATTATTCATTATTAGGCAAATAAGCATGATTATGAGCAGCAGCTGAATAATTTTATAAGTTATTTTGTGTTTTTTATTACCATTTCAAATCAGTATTACTAGAACAGAGCACGGTTATGTGTTCATCTTATTCTAATTGAATGAACAGTTTTAAAAGCGGGTTAAGACCAACAATAAAATCACCAAGTAATTCATATTCAAGAATAAGACTAATTTACGCCCTAAACGGATGTATTTCCAAATGTAGAACCAATGCCCAAGGACCTCCTTAAGCATAGAGATGTTCATGTACTAACACAAGCTGTGCCGTGTTCCCTTCAACAACCAAATCAGTCACAAACTCAAATATTACTGAGGAGCCCAAACAAAAGTAGCATGTTTGGTAATTACAAACTAATGTGGAATGTACACGCTATTTAAGCAGCCTATCCCTATCAGCCTCATGTACAAAAACAGCCCTGTAGTTCCAACATGGTAGTTAACTTGTTACTTTTGTAAACCTTTTAATTCCACATGTCTTCACTGCTTTATGCTCCAGATGTAGATGTATAAAAAGCATCTGTTATTGGGAGTATGGAAGCAAAACTCTCTTGTCTTCTTTTTTAACGATCAGAAAAAGGGGTTTAAATACTAACATGCTGCATCCTAGAAGCACAACCAGTCATTTTAAATCAAGTTAGACTGAATCCAGCAACACCACTGCGGTTATTTTTAACACTGATTTACAACGGCAGAAAGTTTCACGATCTTTGGAAATAATTGGAAAGTTCTTTTTTTTTTATTCACAAAAGTGGATGTGTAGCACTGTTTCTTTCTCGGTTGCTTTGTTTTTAGCAGCAGATTACATGTTAGAATTTATGAGTATTTAAGCGGTTTCCAGTCAAAGATGAGAAACTGATGTCAGCGGCCTTTTAGTGTGGATTTGATCCATTTCAATTTGACTTCACAGAGATGTCATGTTGTAAGCTCATTCAAAATACAATCAATGCTTTTAACCCAGAAATAAAGCAGATTGTCGGCTGCCATTGTCTCTAGATTTAAAGAAGAGGATCATTCACTGAGATACGAAAGCAGGAATAAATGCACACAGACATAATCTCTTACATGGCATTTGCACACACATAAAAATGATGATAATGGTGGCCGGATTGGCTCGGTGGGTAGAGCAGGCGCACGTATACTTCAAGGCTTATGCCTCAATGCAGAGCTCCAGGGTTCGACCTGTGACAATTTCCTGCCTGTCTTCCCCTCTCTCTCCCTCTTTCTCACCTAGCTGTCCAGTCGATTGAAGGCAGAAAAGCCCAAAAAAACAATCTTTAAAAAGATGAGATGATGATGATAGCTTACACAAGCACACACAAATGCACATGTTTAGAAAATAAAAATCAAACAGTGTTGGTGGTCGTGCCCCTTGTTTGGTCATGATAGTCCGCTCTGGTTTGCGTACTGTAATTAGACTATAGTTTAGGTGCCATGTCATTTCTCTGACACTCCACTGTTCCGACCTCTCAATAACCCTAAAATTCCCTCAGGTCCTACAGCCCACTAGCCCGACATCCCATTGTTCAAAGGTTTTTGGGATCACCTTCCATAATCTAAAACCTGAATCAACAATAACAAGCTAAATTACTTTTCTCTATCTTATTAACACATTTAAATGTTTATCTAGCGTAATCCACACAATCTCTGCACCGGTTTGCGTGCAGTTCAATGTCCCAAATTCCCCGTAACGTAATCCCATATGTACAGGTCCTATCCCCTGACCAATCAGCTATCCTAACCCTAACCACTCAAGGTCAAATGCCCAACCCCAACCAATCGCCTATCCTAATTTATATAAAAAGCCTCTATGGTCGGAAAATGGGATGTCGAAGAAGGAGGTTTATTTTTTCGAAACAAAGGGACGTTGGACTAGTGGGCTATAGGACCAAGGGGAATTTTTCGGGTTATTGAGAGGTTGGAACAATGGAGCGTCAGACAAACGGGCAGTCCCCATAGTTTACCGCTACCCTGTAGCATGTACACACCCATTCACTGCAGATTAAAGCTTACTGCACAGGTTACAGCACAGGAAGCAGTACTGCGCACAGGAGGTATGTGTTTCACTTCCTCTTTAATTTTGCTCTAGTATGGTCTACCAAGGCTGCAAAGCGCAACCAGCACAGAACAATTTGTACTGTGCTGGGTGCTTTATCCTTTGCAGTGAATTTAATTTAAAACCAACAAACAGAACACGACAGAGTGGTAGACATTGCGCTCTGCTGCTTCCCCTCCTCTTGATATATAAACCTCTCTTTATTTCTCCCCCCCCCCCCCACCCACACACACACACACACACACACACACACACACACACAGTTCTTATTCTGAAGATGCCCCTGTCAATTAATTCCCAAACCTTGATTCTAATTGTCCTTTTCCAAGTGTGCCAAAATGTCAACGTGGTAAATAGACTGAGGGTGTCACCACACACACTTTATTACAATCTCACTGACACACGCGTCTTATGTATGACCCATGCTATTTAAATAAAATGCAGAAACAAGTTTTATTGTGTTGTATAAGTCGTGCACACATTTTCTCCTTCCCCCTCAGACTGACGTTATCTTATGTGAGGTTTTTCATACAGCTGTTAAATGTGGAGTTTGCATCCATGGCATGTATGGTCCTTTTCCATAAGAGATGTTTTGTAGGGTTCCTTCACTCTGTCTGATGTGCTTTTTGTCCTTGTCGCTTGCTGTAATGGTGCAATTGACATCACCCATACGCTGCAGCACCATCCATATTCCAGCATGGTTGTTTAGTGCACTGTTTGGTAATCTAATATCTGTAGTAGTCCGTATGAGTATGATGGTGTTGTACAATAAATGTTAAGCAGTGTGACGTTGTAGGTAGCACTGGCAGAAGGACACATCAGCACAGTTCACGCTGACTGATATACAAGGACACAAAGATCTACAGCTACAGTGTAAAGAGAAGACACAGAATAGACAGACTACACAAACCTTTGTACACCCAGTGTCAGGTGAAGGATTAAACAAGACTGCTAGCAGTGAGAAATATTATATAGAGTGACAAGCTGGGAAACAGTAGCCAAGGTTGCTTTATTTAAATTCTGTCAGTATGGTGCAGGATATGACTAAGCTAAGCAAAGAGACAGCCACTGATCAGGGCAGGGGCAGGGCACTGACACTGCTAAGGTTAGTGGTTTGATTCTTAACCAGGGCCTCGCTTTGTAAAAAGGTATGAATACTCAGCTGAAAGTCTCATTTGATTAAAACCGCCATTCAAATTTAAAATCAATTCTTGTTTGAAATGTCACATCCGCCGTAAGCTGCTAACGATTCCAAATTGCTTATTTCCCCTTATTTTACATACACAGTATGCACTTAAAAGGATCTCGCACAGGGAGGAAACAGACAGGCCCACAGATATACAGTAGACTATATTTTGTGCCGGCATTTTCTCTCCCACTGCCTCAGATCGATTCTGTTTTGAAACTGTGTCTGTGTAGTTCTGTGGGGGGGACACCACAAATGAAAAGAAGCAAGAAATGCTGTCGGATGGCGGGCAGGCTAGAGCAGCATACAGTAGAAGGCTGTGTGCAGAACAGCAGACTTGAAAGGGAGATGGTGGCCTGGCTTTAATTGAGGCAGAGGAAGAGGAGAATGTGCAAGCAATTAGCAGGAATCCCCTAGCACTGCAACCCCCACCCACCCCACCCCATGAAAATTGAGGCAGCCAATTTCTTCAGTGAGCAGTTGGCGTTGTGTGTGTGTGTGTGTGTGTGTGTGTGTGTGTGTGTGTGTGTGTAGTTGAAAAACACCCTCACTCACTCCCTAGTTCATCCACTGTCTGGATTGTTCACTATGAACACACACACACACACACACTCAGACAGAAGTGCATCTTTGCTGTAGCACCTGAGCATAATCCCATACCTGTGTGAGACTGTTAGAGACAGAAAAAACAGGAGAAAAGGCAGAGGAGAGGAATCCGAATTAAGGGGAAAGATTTATATAGACATAGGGAGGACAGACAGGAAAAATGAGGGTAGAAAAACACTGAAGCGCCAGTGGAGGAGGGCTTTAAATTGGAGCATGCTCTAACCTCACTCACGATGCCTCGTCTCGCTGTGCTGCAGACGGGGCCGTATTCATCTGTGAACTGGCAGTAGCCAGCTCACTATAACTATCAATCCCTCTCAGGTGAAAGGACCAGAGGATTACTGCACAGCTTTTCAGTCCACAGACCTCACACCAACTGACTGTTAGGAGAAAAAACATCTGGAGAACCGGAATGCTGCAAGACTTGATTTTTTTCAGAAATGTAAATTTCCAATGAGACAATAATTCAAAATGAATTATATTGATGGAAATCCTGGAGTGTTCATGTTTGTTCTTTGGTTGAGGTCGCATAGCCATCTGGTTGTCACAGTATGAAATATTCTTGTATTCGTTTTTACATAACTAAAAACAATGAAACCAAATTTGCTGTCTTGTGGGCGCCCGGATGGCTCAGTTGGCAGAGCGGGCGTCCATGTGTGGAGGTTTGCTCCTCGACGCAGCGGGCCCGATTCCAACCTGCGGCCCTTTGCCCTTTGTCACTCCCCACTCTCTCCCCTTTTATGTCTTCAGCTGTCCTGTCAAATACAGGCCTTAAATGGCAAAAAAATTATCTTTTAAAAAAAACTCTGAAAAGACTCTTTTTGATAAGATGCATCTAAGATACTTTGCTGCATCTTAGCCTGAAGTAACTATTTGCATAGACATTAGGGGAGTAACAGTACACAAATGTCACAATTTGGTGTAAACCCCTGGTTAGGAGTCACGGTTCGTGACTTCAGTACAGCAGAAAAAATGCATTATGATACTTTATTTACATTTATTTTGACAGTCACAATTCTGTTGCTGGAAACTAAGGTAGCATTTTGCTCATGGCAACTTTGGTAAACTATTTTCATTATAAAGATAAGGATAAGGATTTAATCACTTCTGTATTATACTTAACAAACACTGAACAAAAATTTTCCCAAAAGGCAACAGGTCACAAGAGGCAATGAAACTGAAAAGCATCTCTTATGCAATGAAATGTTAAATACCGAAATACATACAATAATAAAAAAATAAAACTTGTGCATCAGATGTGTTTTAATGAGGCTATATTTAAATGTTCAAATCACCAAAACATTCATGTATTCCTGTGATTGACACATCTGGATGATGCCGTTGAATATGCATTAGCTTGTTGGCTATGGTTCCATTCACGTACCCTACCGTAACAGTGGAGCAATGCTGACACACTGTCCTTGTCTTATACACAACTCTCTCCCTCGGGTTCTGTTGTAGCTGAACGGTCTTCCAGCTCCGGCATTTCATTTGCACTCGTCATGGTGTAACTGACTCGCACACTGTTGTGCTAATCTCAGCAAATGTTTGCCGTACAGCTAAACGTTTCTGGGTGGACCGCAAACTTGGGAACTTTGGTTCCACATGTGCATGCTTCAGTATGTATACAGTGTAATCTGCGTGCACCGCACCGTAAACCTGTGTACAGTGACGGTTTGGTACGAATACATGAATTGTCACAACCCAGATGTACATCCATGCATACCACAAATTCATCTCCTCATTTGCAAACACACATGCAGACCCAGAAACACATGTAGCATCTCAGACCCATACAAAGTGAAACAATTAATGTAATGTAAAGACACCACTAAAAAAAAGAATATATATATATGAATATATAGTACAGTTTAATGTGTAGTTTGCTACTGATGTTTTCTTTTAACTAACACAAAAAAACCTATGAGAGTGAATGTGATAAAAACGATATATTGTGCAGCCCTACACACACACACACACACACACACACACACACACACACACACACACACACACACACACACACACACACCCCCAGCCAGCCACAGTCCACATGCTTGCCAGACAGCTCAGTCTTAGCCAGCCTCATGGTCCGGGCTCTGCTGTGACATCAGCCACGTCAGACACCAGCCGGGGGATACAGCTGTCTGTAGCAGAGCCAACAGCTCTTCCCCTTAATCAAACAAAGTCATACTTTTTTTCTCTAACATTTAGAAAAGAAGCTCAACCAGTTTGTCTTGTGTGGATGTATATATGTGATGACAGCGAGCAAACATTTTCAACATCAGTGCAGCACAGTGATGAAAACTAGTGCTAGCAGAATGTGTCCTAGAGAAGGAAGTTTTCAATTTAATTGTGAGATTTTGTCATTTTGAGTTTTAATTATTCTTAGTCACTTGTCACAATATGGAGTTACAAGCCTAAATTTCTCTATATTTCCTTGTCAACAATGTGAGTGTTCCTCTCTGAAAACATGGGGTAGAGCTTGCTGCAGAAGTGGTTCATTATGCTCTTGAGTTTGAAAAAGGTTCCAAGGGAACTCAACATGATTATGTACACACCAAAGGTCGTATAAGTTGACTTCCTGTTATGTGACTCATAGTTCTTTCGATTAAAGCATCCACCAAACAATGTGGAGTTTAGTTGACCTGCTGCACAACAGTGGAGGCTTGTTCAACTTAGTGGAATTTTCTACAGACGTAATTGGCAAAAAACATTGATAACCTACAGATAATATTGAATAGGTATTAAATACAGTGTTGTACATCACATACATACAGCAAAAACTCTAAATTCTTTCAGCATCAGAAAATTGTAGGTCAATCATGACTTTTATATCATTAATGCATGCTAAAAGCTTACTGGTTTTGTCTGGCTTGACTTGATAGGTATAATTGGGTGTCCTTCGCATAACAGTGAAAGTTAATTGAGTGTTTCTGAACAATATTGCCTAGAGGAAGCATATATAAGGAGAATAGAATTGGTCCAAGCACTGAGCCTTGTGGAACGCCATGGCTAACTTTAGCATATCTGGAGGATTTATTGTTAACATTAACAAATTGAGATCATTCAGAGAAATAGGATTTAGTGCAAGCTTAGTGCAATTCCTTTAATGCCAACTAAATGTTCCAGTCTCTGTAACAGGATGGCCTGGTCAGTGGTGTCGAATGCAGCACTAAGATCTAGTAAAACAATACAGAGACAAGTCCTTTGTCTGCAGCAGTTAGGTTAGTATTAGTAATTTTTACCAGTGCCGTTTCTGTGCTATGATGCTTTCTAAATCCTGACTGAAAGTGCTCAAATAGACTATTGCTATGTAGAAAATCACATACGTGATTAGCGACTACCTTCTCAAGGATCTTGGAGAGAAAGGGAAGATTAGATATAGGCAGAGGTGGGTAGTAACGAGTAACATTTACTCAGTTACATTTACATGACCTCAAACAGGTGCATCTAATTTAGGATAATAAATGGAGTGGAGGTGGACATTTTAAAGGCAGACTAACAGGTCTTTGAGGGTCAGAATTCTAGCTGATAGACAGGTGTTCCAATACTTATTTGCACCTGTATCATCCAAATAAATAGTTAAAAAAAATCATACATTGTGATTTCTGGATTTTTTTTTTTAGATTATATTAACATGCACCTACGATGACAATTTCAGACCCCTCCATGATTTCTAAGTGGGAGAACTTGCAAAATAGCAGGGTGTTCAAATACTTATTTTCATTCACTGTATACACACACACAGTGGGGCTTGAAAGTTTGGGAAACCCAGGTAAAAAATTTGTATTAATGTGCATAAAGAAGCCAATAAAAGATGGAACAATATCCAAAAGGCATCAAATGACAGATTATACATTTGCGTAATATGTCACAAAAAGTAAATTTTATTTCCATCATTTACGCTTTCAAAATAACAGAAAACCAAAAAGTTTGGGCACCCTGCGTAGTTAATACCTTGTACTGCCCCCTTTGGCAAGTATCACAGCTTGGAAACGCTTCTCGTAGCCAACCAAGAGTCTTTCAATTCTTGTTTGAGGTATCTTCACCCATTCTTCCTTCCAAAAGTCTTCCAGTTCTTTGAGATTTCTGGGCTGTCTGTCACGCACTGCTCTTTTAGGGTCTATCCTTAGATTTTCCAATTATGTTGAGGTCAGGAGATTGTGAAGGTCATGGCAAAACCTTCAGTTAACATCTCTTGATGTAATCCACCATGGATTTTGAGGTGTGTTTGTAGAAGCCATCCTCTCTTAAACTTCAGCTTTTTCACAGATGGCATCAAGTAAGCGTCCAAAATTTACTGAAATTTGATTGAATCCATTTTTCCTTCTACTCGTGAAGTGTTCCCTGTGCCACTGGCTGCAATACAACCCCAAAGCATGATTGACCCCCCCCCCATGCTCAACAGTTGGACAGAGGTTCTTTTCATTAAATTCTGCGCCCTTTCTTGTCCAAACGTACCTTTGCTCATTTTGGCCAAAAAGTTCTACTTTAACCTCATCGGTCCACAGAACTTGTTCCACAATGCATCAGGCTTGTTTATATGTTCATTTGCAAACTTCAAATGCTGATTTTTGTGGTGAGGACGTAGAAAAGGTTTTCTTCTGATGACTCTTCCAGGAAGACCATATTTGTACGAGTATCTCTTTATAGTGGAATGGTGTACCACAACTCCCGTGTCTGCAGGTCTTTCTGGATGGATCGTGCAGTCAAACATGGGTTTGGACTTGCTTTTCTCACACTCCTGCAAGCTGTTCTGTCTGATTATTTTTCTTGGTCTTCCAGATCTTGCTTTAACTTCCACTTTTCCTGACGACAGCCATTTCTTAATTACATTCCGAACAGAGGATATTGGCATCTGAAAACCCTTAGCTATCTTCTTACAGACTTCTCCTGCGTGGTGAGCGTCAACTATTTTCATTTTCAGTTTTCTAGACAACTGCTTAGAAGAAGCCGTGGTGCTGATTGTTGGGACAAGGTCAGATGAGTCTGGGCATTTAAAACCTTAAGATTGACATCACCTGGTCTTTCCAGACGATGATTGAGAACAATCCATGACACTGTCAGGTCTCAGCTTTCCAAAGGGGGGGTGCATGCTAGAAACTCTGCAAGGTGCCCAAACTTTTGCAGACGCCATTTTTTTGTTTTCTGTTATTTTGAAAGTGTAAATGATGGAAATAAAATCTAACTTTTTGTGACATACGAATGTCTAATCTGTCATACGAATGTCTAATCTATATATATCTATCTATCTATCTATCTATCTATCTATCTATCTATCTATCTAGATATAGATAGAGATAGATAGATAGATAGATAGATAGATAGATAGATAGATAGATAGATAGATAGATATATCTATATCTATATAGATATATCTATATATATATATATATATATATATATATATATATATGCTATTTTGTAATTAATACATTTTTATTTATTTTTATTGGATGAACTATAATTTGCCTAAAGATGATTTTGTATTTTTGTGTCTGATTGAATGCTTGTGTTAAGAAATAAATCAGACTTTACTCAACAGTTACTCAGTATTCAGCACTTTTTTACCCTTACTCAATTAATTATTTGGATGACTACTTTTTACTTGAGTCATATTATTCTGAAGTAACAGTACTCAATTTTTGGCAACTCTACCCACCTCTGGATATAGGTTTATAGTTGGGTAAGACCTCAGGATCGAGGGTGGGTTTTTTAAGAAGAGGTTTTAGCACAGCCACTCTAAATGACTGCAGTACATAACCTGTTAATAAAGACATATTGATCATATCTAGTAATGAAGTGGTAACCACGGGTAACGCTTCTTTAACAAGCCTCGTTGGGATGGGGTCTACGAGACAGGTAGATGCCTTAGCTGAAGACACCTTTAACATTAATTGTTGGAGGTCTATAGGATAAATGCAGTATAAGTATATGGCAGGTTTTGTTGTTTTTTTCTAGTGCCACTGCGTTTAAAGGTGAACCGGTAGAAGTTGGGGGCAAAAGGTGATGAATTTTATCTCTAATTGTTATAATTTTATCATTAAAGAAGCTCATGAAGTGGTCACACTACTCAGAGCTGTAGGAATAGATGGTTCAATAGAGCTGGGACTATCTGTCAGCCTGGCTACAGTGCTGAAAAGAAACCTTGGGTTGTTCTTATTTTCTTCTATTAGTGATGAGTCTGATCTGGCATTTCTGAGGGCCCTCCTGTCTGCTTTCAGACTGTCTTGCCAATCCAAACAAGATTCTTCCAGTTTGGTGGAACGCCATTTACTTTCAAGTTTTTGTGAGGTATGTTTTAATTTGCGAGTTTGCAGGTTATACCAAGGTGCTAGTTTCCTTTTCTTCAACATCAGAGTAACATACCCAGGGCTCAGTTTACACTTATCACCATTTCTAGCCACTGGGGGACCATAAGCAGGCTGGGGGAACTCATATTAATGTTCCTCATAAAGTCAAATTTTCATGCCATGGAATCTTTAATTATAATAAGGGATGGTAGTACACTATGTAAGAAAAATAACCTGATAGGGCTGCAAATCATGATTGTTTGATTAATTTGCTGATAATTTTCTCAACTTATTGATTATTCATTATTAATTTAATCTAAAAGATTGTCAGAAAATACTGAAACGTGCCCATCACCAATTACTTAAGGTCCTCATATGTATTATTTTGTCCAACCAAAAGTCCAATAACCAAAGAAATCAAAAAATAAAATAACACGATTGATTGATTCTCAAAATAGTAGCAGTTAATCCTCTAATCGTTCCAGAAAAAGGTTTTTTGTTGCTGCTTTGTAATATGGATCAGTTCATCACCCAGAGTGACAGACTTTTTTAAATGTATTTGGCTGAGTCTTAGAAATACTGCTCCATTTTGAAATATTTAGTAAAAATACAGTTTTACATGTACAATGAATGCTTTGCCTATGAAAGATTTTATTGACTAGTAGCAAATTGGTTGGTCAATGTCTTATTTTTTTGTTGCTTTAGTTTTACTTTAGTATGAATATACACCACAGTCTAAAAAGTAGGAAAACTGTAGGAAGGCTTTTGTTGACAGGGTGGTACTGACAAATAAGTGGCAAATAGCAGTGAAAGTGTGAGGCTGTGAATGTGATGAGAGACTAGTAATGAGAGACTTTCTTGGTTGAGCCAACACATCATCTAAACCAGATTTGGCTTTGAACTACACCTCACTAATGTGGTTGGCTTTCAACCGCTCTATAGCTGCAGCACAGCACAATTATGGGGTGGCTTCCCTACTGAGCATTCAGTCCATCCAGTTTTTTGTGTGCTTATCAGCGACAAGATTGTAGCGGAATCCCTTCTACTTGGTGGATCACCAAGAGGCTTTCCGTGGCGAGCGTAATATGGATTTGTCCTCACTTGAATATGGAAAGGATGAGATCTCAGTTACAAACAGTTAAAGTCACACTCCTTCCTTAAAGATAGGATCATAATCTGACATGGTTGGGAGTAGCTTGGAGTCGAGTAGTTTCAGTTGGCTATCACCTAACAAGTAAAGATGGAGATTTAGGTGTACCCATTTCCTGTTATGAGCATTTGTGTGTTTCCCTCATGTTAAAATATGTAGCATCCCCATCCATAGTTAGGTTTAGAGGTAAGGTTTGGGTCCGGTTTAGGTAATGTTAGGGGGATACTCATAACGACAGGGGAAACGTCTTTGACAGCAAAAGTGGAGCAACAAACAGGATGGTGGACACGAACTTGCGTTAGCCCCTCAAGTTGGAGACGTTGATTTAAAAAAAGGGTTACGCAACATCAGTTGTGTGAAAATGGTTTGGCTGTCACAAAAGCAACAGGTCCACACAGCCGAGAAGTTCTGCTGTTAACAGCATTAGCATTAGCTGTGCTGTAGCTGCTGTACCAAAACAATTGATTGTGTAGTCTATATGGGGCACAGGCCATTGCCCAATATGAAAAACCTTCAAAAAGAAGCAAAAATATTGCTTGCGCAATTTCTTATTTGAAAAGTGAAAGACACTTGTCTGCAACCATTTGAGATACTTTTTTGGCAGGAGATTACATTTAATATGTTGCTTTTAAGTAGTTTTAGGTTGTTTACAAAATCAAAAGAAATGTAGCCAAAACTTAGTTAGTTTAGTTTAGACACAAAAAAGGCAAAAATATTTGTAAGATAACTTTGCACGAGGAAAACAGGGCTACTCTTAGTTTTCTAGTGCTGTGTTGACCAGTGGGGCATCTCATCATGTTACTTTATAATGTGAGATCTCAACAAAAACATTGCACTGAATATTGTAATGGCATGTTTTTAATTTATGTTATTCAAACTATATTCTAAAGTGTAATAAACCTCTGGTTTCTTTAGGCTTCAGTCAGGATGCACTTTGAACAGGCAGTTACTGCAAAAAATGTTGTTATAAATTGCGATAACTTTTAACCAGCCATACTTCATCATCATGAATCATGCATAGAATTAGACTGTTATTGATGCATGAGTGAGATTTGCAGTGCTCCTAGTATATTGTGCCCTGCTGGTGTTGATTCCCACTCATGGATATTACAGTATTAAAGCATTTTTTGCTTTAATAAGTTAATCTTTTGGTTTTGGTAATCAGTTTAGTTTGGACTTCCTCTCCTTTCCAAATCAAACCTCATGCGACATTGCCAAACATCTTTCTAAAAAACATGTACGTGACTAGTAACGGGTTGAACTTGCAATGAATCTAAATTGATGAAATGCAGAAATGCATTAGGTAAATGTTTGCAGTGTGGATCCGATCGGAAATAGCAAAAGGCATAGACGTGCTTTCTATAACTTTGGGCTTCAGTATACCCCTAAGCCTTTTGGGAAATACCTTGCGAACCCATACTGTAAAATGCCATTCACAATGTGTGTGTTATTAGCATGCCGACTGAAGTTTTAAAAAAAAATCCTTGGGAATTTAAAGGATAAATAAAGGCCAAATGTGGGCCTGCTGTTTAAAATGTGTATATATGAAAACGGCCCAGCCCAGACCAGAGCATTGGGAGGAATTCCCTCTCAACGACCACAGTTCCAGAGAGGGCGGGTGCCAAGAGAGCCTGTGGGCACAATTAGCCAACAAAAGGCCCGGCCTCGTCTTCAGTGCTGGTCGAGCCCCTCGTAGATTCTCCTACAAACGCAGCAGGGGCACCTTTTAATCTCTTGCCCTCTTCACTTCAGACTCTCAGCCTCACCTCTCCCTTAAATTCCAGGCTTTGTCCCTCCTGGGGGTTCTTGGCATCTGTTTTGCATGTACCTGCAGTGCACTAACCTGCACTAGATCAGCCTGCACAGGGAGGAAGGTTGGCTCAGTTTCAACCTGGCTGGTTTATGTACAGTACACACCAAGGGTCGTATAAGTTGACTTCCTGTTGTTTTGGAGCATTTAAATACACATCAAAACATGCTTTTCTCGATGCAGTTAAGCCAAAAGTCTGTAGTGGATTAGAGTAAGGAGTTAGTCTAACCAATAAAGTTTAAGGCGCTGTTCTCAACATTCAAAACATTAATATAACGCCAAACAAATATTTGCTATGTAAAGATATGTTGGAGAAATGGCATCCTGAGCAAAGAATAAAGTCACACTCCCTCTCTGTCTTTTTTTTTTAAAGCCTGGTCAGTCGCATGTCGCATGTAGCCATGAAAAGACCAAGGGGGTAAGCGAGATCCACAAAGCACAGCTCCTATGGCGCCATTTTAATGCTACAAACACTCACCTGCCGTTAGCATTCCATTGACTGCCATTCATTTTGGCGTCACTTTGACAGTTAATAACTTTACATCTGAAGCATTTAAAGACTCTATTTGACCATTATTCATTTCTAAAGAAACACAACAATGTATAAATTGCCATTGCCTTATAACTCAATTTATGGCTCCATAGCACGTTTTTGTAAAAATAGACCAATTGTGTCTTAACCAAGCGACTTGCTGATGCATAGTCGACAGATCACCGTATTGTCAGGAGAAACACGCAGACAGAGCTTCTAATCAACTTCACTGGTCTCCGTCCAGAACAGCGGGATCTGTTGGTCCATTTCTTTAATTGTCATAAAAAACATATGCATTTCACAAATTGGGGAGTGGTCTGTAAAGCCGTGTGGAAACAATCCCAGCCCGTTTTTATTTTTTTTATTTTCAGTATTTCGAGGACAGCCCCGTTTTAAAGATGGATAAGTCCGGTGATATTCTATATTTTTCTTGTAGTCCTCGAATTAAAATGCAACAAATGAACTTTTGACTCCTTATTTGTGTCTTTAGTGAGCTTTTCTTATTTGTGTTTGGTGATGTTTATTTGTTTCTTGCTAAACTTCTAAACCGCCTGCTGCTTTTAAAGGGGATTAGAGGTAATGGCCATTCTTTAAGCTCTACTCCCACTTCACCCGCTGACACTGTCCTTCTACTTAAAGTGATATTCATACTGCTTTAGCCTCTTCTAAATTGTGCCACACCAGAATTGCACTTGTGCTGTGGTCACCAAAAATTGCAAAAAACATTTCCAACCACATACTTTTGTGTCCTGTGTTGACACTTGAAATTGCACTTGCTACAAGTTTTAGGAAATCAGAGTATAAAGTACTGTATAAAGTCCCATTACTTTCTTTAAGTGAGCAAAGAGTATTTATTGTTCCTCACAGAAAGTTCCCACAACCAACCTGCCTGTAAGCTTTTGTTCTCTGTATGACAGTAGCTAAATTGAATCGCACAACATTCAGGAAAACCTTTAGGACAAAGTTTTTCTAGACAAAATGGATCGCACTGTCTACCAACAAATTATCAATATTGTTGTAATAGAGCTTATGTGCCAGCTGATACCGACATATCAAGCTATAATAAGAAAACGACACTATCAACATATTGCTATGATGATGCAGATGCACGTAAATGCCCAACGACAACGGAGGCGGCCTGTGGTGTGGGAACAACAGCGCTCCAACCACTTCTGGGAGATCGTGGTTCAGAGACATTTTACGGAAACCCTTTGGTTGAAGCATTTTCAGATGACCAAGACAACATTTGACCTGTAATTTTATTGGCCAGTCCCTTTCCCCAGATGTTGCAAACTACTGTCTGATAAATTATGGTATTTATTATTATTTTATTAGATCTAAAATAGCCATTATATTTTGCTCGTAAAATAAATTCAAAAGTCTCTTGTCTCCTCGTCCGTCCACTTCCATCTGTCTTTGTTGACACCCACCATGTGTGCAAACAGAGTGCAAATACTGGGCGGAAATGAACTGCAACCATAAAATGACCTAAAACTTAATTGGAATTCATTATTTATTTGGCAAATAACGTCTCCATCACCGTTTATCGCATAAGCCGTAGATCGATTGAGATAAAATCCGATGAGACCGAACGTATTTCCTTTGAGTCGATATTCATGAAACTCAATCGAATTTTACTGTTTGTATAAGGCATTTTTCATTCGATATCTCTTAATTCGGACAAAAACTTACATAGCTTGTGTCATTCCAGATAGGCAATAGCTGGTGCTCTGTGACTTGGTGACAGAGGTGGTAAATGATTAAATGTGGGCACGCACCTACAGAGCTTCATCTTAATCTTTGCCTACGGCATCCACATCACTAAAACTGTCTCTGAATGTACTTCATACAGATTATTTTTTCTTCTTAAGGACTGTGGGAAGGCATGTTCCCTACACATTTTCTTTTCTTTTTGAGGACAAAGGATCAAAAAGGGGACTCAAAGCAGAGGGCAGGGTCGGCTCGTGTTTGTAGCCAGGTATTTGTGGTTGCAGAGACAAACATTATAGAAGCATCTCAGGTAACATTTTGGCTGGGAGACACCCCTTTGTCTGTCTTTGTCAAACAGTTTTTGCTGTGTCAGTAGTCCTGCAACTGATGCAAAAACCACTATCACTGCAAAGGCAATGAGCATCAGCAGCTGCTGGCCATCTTTTTTTGTGTGCAGATAGCTCTTATCCAACCAAGTATCAGAAAGAGTCTGTCATGCAGCATGTACTGACACTACATCAAGCGATGAGTGCAGCAAATGTTGCCTTGCTTGTGGGTTTGTGAAATGTAAACTCGGCTGACTGACAGATCTTTCCCTCATGTATATGTTGGGCAATGATAAAAGGACTGAATCTAAGTAAGAGACACACACACACACACACACACACACACACACACACACACACACACACACACACACAGTAGATCAGTGAAAGGGATGAGATGTACGTGTGATACTATTCTAACCAGTTGTGGCTTCCTGCTTGCAAGTAGACAGCTTCCTCTTTACTGCAGAATGTTGCTAGCAGCTTTCTTTTCTTTTTTGTATGAACTTGACTTCTTCCTAACCTAGAGCTGTCTTACCAGTCAGTTTGGTTTAACCAGTGTTTGCATTTATTTCATCATAAAATCCGCAATGATCAGATAACTGATTGGGATTAAAAAAAATCTAATTTATAAACAGCAAGAGGCTTTTAAATCGTTCATCAGAAATACATTTAAACCAGACAAAGAAGAAATGTGCATGGGAATATCTTTACAGAAGCTTTCTCATTTGTAATTCGGAGAGTTTTACTTCTGAGCATTCATTTATTTTAAGAGAGAGTCTGAGGCCTACATGTGTATGCATACAGACATACATATGTTATTACTTGCATATCATTACTTTTTTCCAAAGGGCACATACAGTATAAAAGAAGACAGTCATTAAGTAAAGAAAAAAGCCCTCCTTTTAGCACACCCACAAAATAAAAACTAAATAAATAAAATAATAATAAAAAAATAAATTAATAAATAAAGAAGGTTTGCACACTTGAGGCACACTCAACGTAGTCAGTCAAGATGAGGTACTGTAGCTATTGCATGTCATCTGGAGATATACTTCGAGATCTTAGACCATGCTAGACCATAGAGGCCACTCTGAAGAGTTTGTGCGCCATCTTCCCCAATATAGTCCAAGAAGGGGTCCCAGTTTTCGAAAAAGCGAAAAGGCATGTCCCTGAGCCAGAAGCTGATGGCTTCTAATGGGAGAAGGTCCAACACACTTCGAGTCCATTGTGGAATTGTGGGAACAGAGTCTGAGATCCATATGAGAAGAATGTATCTCCTTGCATTAAAGAGAAGCACCTCTATTAGCCTCAATTTGGAGGAGCTAAGACCCAATGTTTTAGGATTTAACCCTAGAATACAGCCAACAGGAGTTAGAGATAGTTGTTTCTTGAATATGAGATCAATTTCTTTACATATTCTGACCCAGAAGTGATTAATAAAAGGGCATTCAAACATACAGTGGAAATATGTACCTTCAGACAACTTAGATTTGTTACAATATTTCGAGAGCAGTGGGTTAAACCTATGGCGTTTCACCGGTGTGATTTGCAGCCTGTGTATCACCTTAAATTGCATTTCCCTGGCTTTGTTGGTAAATGAGCAACCTGCGGGGCCTAACCAAACATCGTCCCATACATCGTCCAAGATAGCCTCCCCAAAGTCCGCTTCCCAAAGAGATCTGACATGAACCGTACAGTTGATGGTTGAAATTGACAGGGCCTTGTAAAGCCTGCTAATGAGTTTTCTGGAGCCAGGCTTCAGGAGAGCCTTTTCCACAGCTGAGTTGGAAAACCCATTAGGATACGACCTGGTATTAGAAAGAATGAAACTGCGTATTTGCAAATACCTCAAATAATCAAGTCACCCACAGTCTTTATACCCCTACTAAACCACACTGAGAAGGCTTGGTCGGCCAGACTAGGTGGAAAATCTGGGTTCAAAAGGACAGGTATACGGAGGGGAAAAAAACATTTTGGCCTTCTAACGTTCTTATCGTCTTCCAGACTTTTACAGTATTCTATAAGATAAAATTGCCCTTTAAGTTAAGGCGAGCCCACCTGTTAGAAGCATAAAATATATGGTGCAAGGGAATAGGGGTCACTGGGGCAGCCTCTAAATCAAGCCAGGTGGATTCTGCGCCCTTGTCAAAGAGATGCTAACTGATAGCGTCTAAAATCCAGTACTGCCAAGCCCCATTCCTCAAGGGGGCGTTGTAGCGTAGTGAGTTTCAACCTGTCTCGCTTGTTCTTCCAGAGAAAGGAAGTCACAGAACTATTTATAACAGAAAGTGATTTTCTCGTTAGCAGGGCTGGGATCAGTTGGAAAGGATACAGTAACCAGGGAAGTATAGCCATTCTGATAAGATCCACCCTGCCTAGGAGCGACAGTGGCAAAGCTGTCCATCGGGCTAGGTCTTCTTTAATCTTACGAATTGTGGGTACGAAATTGGCTTTACAGAGGCCTGAGAGAGAGGGAGTAATGTGTATGCCCAGGTAGACAAAACCGGATGGGGACCAACGAAACGGGGCAGAGTCACGCGGGGACCAAGATACATGAGAAGTGAGGGGCATAGCTTCAGATTTAGAGTAGTTAATTTTGTAACCTGAAAATCGGCCAAAGGAATTAATTATGCCCGAGGGCCAGCATATAATAGAGATATCCACTTAATAAAATTGTCCCCAAGGTTAAACTTTGAAAGAACACCCACCAAGTAGGGCCATTCAATCCTATCAAAGGCCTTCTCTGCGTCAAGGGAGATGACGAGAGATTTAGACCTTGACGTTGAACCATACTGTATGAGGTTCAATAGTCTCCTTACATTATTACGTGAGTTACGACCCAATATAAACAAAGTTTGGTCCACTGAAATTAAATCTGGGAGAACACCCTCAAGCCTCTTAGCCAGAATTTTAGCTAATAATTTTCGGTCTACGTCCAGCAGGGCAATTGGCCTATAGGAGGTGCATTCATCTGCAGGTTTGCTTTTCTTTAAAATTAGGGAAATGTTTGCATCCATTGTACTGTCAGGGAGAACCCCAAATCCAAAGGAATGGGATAACATATTAATAAGGGGGTCAGCCAACAGGTCACCAAAAGCTTTATAAAATTCAGGGGTCAGCCTATCAGGACCTGGGGCCTTGTTATTTTGTTAGTCACCGATAGCCTCTATCACTTAATCAAATTGGCTAGATACTTGCTCGGTTTGTTGCCAAATTCATATATCCTATGCTTACTGAACAATATGGTTTTCTGAACCTCTTTAGATAGAAGAGTGTCCAGAGCTGCTGTGGTAGTGTCAATTTGGAGCCTGAGGCCTTCCGAAGGCTTAAGGTTAAATTCTCCCTGCAATTTGCTTAGTTAGTGAAAATAATATAGTGGAGCCCCGAATAACAGCCTTAGCACTTTCCCAAAGTAAACTAGGTGATACATCTTGGGTGCTGTTCTCTGTCATGAAATAATTAAACTGTTCACTAAGATATGTTTTGAAATTGGGATTTTTAAGTAGATGGTTTGGAAAGCGCCATTGTCCCCTAATGCATTGAGCCCTGCTAGACATGACTAAAAACACTGGCGAGTGATCACTAATAACTATATTGCCAATAGAGCAAGAAATAACTCTCTGAAGGGCGCATTTAGAGGTAAAAAAAATAGTCAATCCTGGAGGATGATTTATGTACTTTTGAATAAAATGTATACCGCCGATCGGTGGGGTGAAGGGTCCTCCAAGTGTCAATAACATTTACATCCATGCAGCAGCCGAGTAGAGATCGACCTTGCCCCACACAGTTTTACTAGATCTATCTAAGCCCGGGTTTAGGCAGCAGTTAAAGTCGCCAGCTATGACTGAAGACTCAACAATCCACTCAGAGAACAGACAAAACACCTTGGTGTAGAAATCAGAGGAACAAAGGAGGGGCATACACATTTAGATAGGAGACGGTTTCCCCAAAGGGCGTCCCCTTAGTCATTATATATCTGCCGGAGGTGTCAGCCCTAACTTCTACCTCTGTCAGAGGCAGGGATTTGTGGACTAGTATGGCTACACCCCTACTATTACTTGTGAAAGACGAATAGTAAACATGGCCCACCCACTCTCTTTTTAACTTTAGATGTTCATTTTCATCTAAATGGGTCTCTTGTAGCAATGCAATCTGTACTCTCTTTTTTTAAATAATTAAGAATCTTTTTACGTTTAATGGGGCCCTGAATCCCATGGACATTCCAAGAGCATAATTTAATTTCTGCATTATCAACCATGATCCCACACTGTACCCACAATAGATTTGCTGAGATACATGTGCAGTGTAAGACTCAGTGTACAATACCCTCTGATAAACACGTTAACATAACTAACAAATAACGTGGAGAAAAGGAAGAGAATAAAATAAAAACAAACCGACCCAGCCCTCCTTCCCAAAACGCTTCCCTGAACTAAGCGTCTACACCCTGCATTATGCATCCTAACTGTGCATCAAACCAGTGCTCCACAAGTAACCATGTATACCGTAGTTATAAACGTCCATAGAACAAGTTATAACAGTAAAGTCGAACAAGATGAAGCATAAATACTTTTCTGACTCACCACCTTAAAACACATATAGAAGCTGTGCAAAACGGGGGAGCCTACTTAAACATGAGGGAAAAAAAATGAAAATAGTAAACGGTCCGGCACCGTCCAGAGTGTGCAGGATAAGAGACCGACGCCAAGAGGCCGGTGAGAAGTCAACCATTAGCGTCATTCACCCGATCCACCCGGAGAGTTGGGGCTATGGTCTCCGCATAGAAAATTGCTGCCTCCTCCGGTGTAACAAAGCTGTATTTGCTGCCGTTGAATGCGATTTGGAGCCTAGCCAGGATCAGCAGGCCATATTTGATGTCTACAGCTCTGAGCTTCTGCTTGATATTGGTGAAAGATGCTCTCCGCTTGGCGACCTCAGCAGTAAAATCAGGGAAGATATGCACTAATGCGCTGCTTCACCCTGAAATTCCTACCCGAGGCTGGATGGAAAGATAGGCGATGTGCCCGGTCCAACATCTATGGCCCGTCAGGAAACTCCATACCGAGCGTCTTGGTAAAAAAGTTGGTCATAAATGCTATGACCTGCGGCCCCTCCATGTTTTCAAGTACACCTACAACACGTAGATTCTGCTGTCTGCTCCTAGACTCGAGGTCTACTGATTTAGCCATCAGCAGCTTGTTGCAAATAGCTAGCTAGCTTTAGCTCAAGCGCCGTGATCCTATCGTCGCAGTCTTGCAGGGAAGTTTCAATTTCAGTAAGACGTGTCCCAAAAGAGTCTATAGTGGACTGCAGGGTGCCAAGTGAACTGCGGGTTTCAGCCCCGAAGCTTTCAATAAGTTTTACTAACTGCGAGAATGACGGGCCTCCTTTGTCGTTGTGTGCGTGGGACGGCTGGTTAGCTTTCTCGTTAGCATGTCGGTTTTGAGCTCAAGCTTGACGTTCTGATAGAGCAGGACCCTTCCCGGACATGTCGGCAGATGTCTTGGCCGGTGCGAAACCAAAGACGAGAAAGAAAGCGAGCAAAACAGATGTTTAAAATGAAATTAATGGCAAGATATGTAGGAGCTGGCATGGCGCGTCTACTCTCTACCCATGCTCAACAGCGCCCTCCGGTATTCATTTTTTAAATTATTTTTTTGCAAACTATGAGTTGTCCCTTCGTTTTATTATGTCTATTTAAGTTGATCTTGTGAAGTTTGTGTGATATTATATCCTATACTGCATCAGTTGATTACTATCTTAGCTTGAAAAGACAGATCCACATCAAGATGGGTGGGGGGAATAAACAGTTGTCTTTTAAATTCCCTCTGCCGAAATAGCAGAGCAAGAAGAAGGTAGCGGAGCTAGTTGATGGATTAAACCTTTGCCGTATCCGGTCGGCAAATCTCTGGATGAAACCTCTTGTGTGCTGAACTGGATGACTAGAGGCTGCTGAACGTCAAGCTCCTTAACAGCTCTGACGCTTAGGCAACCTAGACAAACATGGGCAAATGCAAAAAAAAACATCAGTATAACTTGGATGGGGGTTAACGCTCTTTGGTCGCATGTGCAATGTACCAGCCATAAATCTGAAATACGCAGAGAACAGTTATCACTCTCCAGTTTCTGTGCTGCTGCTACCGTTAGGCCTACACTGCTGCAAACCAGTGCCACCATCCAAATCTACATTACAGCTACAACATCGACTACGGCTCCTAAAACCTGGAAAACAGAGTTCTCCCTTATCATACAGTCATACAGCCTAAATTGTATTGCAATTCCTTTGACAGATTGTTTTTCTTCCCAAGGAAGTATGGCAACATCTGTACAATCAGAGGAATGTAATGCAAAGTTGGAACAGTCTTTCACCCCAGTTATGTTTATTTTTAAGACACCAAATTAAGCCTGCGCTCAGCTGCTTTGTTGTTTGGTGGTAAATAGTTTTAAAGGTCCCATGGCATGAAAATGTCACTTTATAAGGTTTTTTTAACATTAATATGAGTTCCGCCTGTGGCTAGAAATGGCGATAGGTGTAAACCGAGCCCTGGGTATCCTGCTCTGCCTTTGAAAAAAAGGAAAGCTCAGATTGGGCAATGAGGTTATAAGGGGCAAGGTTACCTCCCCTTTCTCTGCTTTAAAGAGCCCACTAACGTCTATATAAAAGAGACTTCAGATACAGTATTAGGAGACCACTAAGGCCTATATAAAAGAGACTTTAGATACAGTATTAGGGGACCACTAATGTCTATATAAAAGAGACTTCAGATACAGTATTAGGAGACCACTAAGGCCTATATAAAAGAGACTTTAGATACAGTATTAGGGGACCACTAAGGTCTATATAAAAGAGACTTCAGATACAGTATTAGGGGACCACTAACGTCTATATAAAAGAGACTTCAGATACAGTATTAGGGGACCACTAACGTCTATATAAAAGAGACTTCAGATACAGTATTAGGAGACCACTAAGGCCTATATAAAAGAGACTTTAGATACAGTATTAGGAGACCACTAAGGCCTATATAAAAGAGACTTCAGATACAGTATTAGGGGACCACTAAGGTCTATATAAAAGAGACTTCAGATACAGTATTAGGGGACCACTAACGTCTATATAAAAGAGACTTCAGATACAGTATTAGGGGACCACTAAGGTCTAAATAAAAGAGACTTCAGATACAGTATTAGAGGACCACTAATCAATGGGTTGATTAAAGAAGCATTTACATGACATGACATTTTTCCAAATGCCCAATAATAATCCCATCTGATGTGACACCGTAAACACTGCCATTGCATTGTCTCACTGAATCTGTATTCTTATACAGTTGTTGTTGCAAAAGAGTAAAGTAGAGGACTGAGTTTATTTGTGGAAGGGACAACATTGAAGCACAATATGTTGCTTGTGTCGGTCAGCAGTGTGTCATCGCGTGCCTTTGCTGTGATGTCATTGCGGCTTGTGCACAGATCTGACTTCTGTTTCTCGGTGTGCTATGCAATGCTGCCTTTACACCACCAGACACACACACTCACACACACACAACTATCTGTTGATGCACCAATGTTTCACTGTTTTATGTGCTTGGTTACAAGCTTAACACTGCATGCACTGACATTCTTTTGCATCTGACTAATTTATTTAGGTTTTCATTAAGCCTATAAGGTCTTTGTTAAAATGTAAAAATGAATTGGGGGCAATGTTCTAGTCGAGCCACCAACTGTCAAGTTCAAGTCACCAGTGTTCGAGTCCAATTCACCAAAGAAGAGTGACAGTCGAGTCACCGTCACCTGAGTTTGAGTCCAAATAGCGATTCGAGTCTGAATCTAAGACTCGAGTCCTCCATCACTGAGTGTGAGATGTTTTCACTTTTTATAACTTTTTTTCTAATGTAAAGCAACCACGTATTTCTTTCATCTTTAACCGTAATCGCCAAAAAGATGTTTTCGCAGGTTAGCAGTTTAGGATGTGTGTCCTAGTGCCTCACTGTGGCAGATTTTTTCGTACCGTTTATTTAGTTTTCAGTGACTTTTGGTTGTCAGTTTGATTCAACTTGCACAATCCTAGTGAATCTGCTTGTGATTTCACAACAGAGTAGCTTTCATGACTTCTAATGAGCCTGACTCTAAAAGACATCGGAGCATAAAGTATGTAAAGGTCTTTAATCAGCTCTGTTTGCATGTGTGTGCAGCCCATTAGAGGCAAGACAAACAGCACAGTCTCAGCTACAGCTCATTTCACTTCTGCTCTATAAATTCTGTCTAAAATTTAGTACAAAGCTCTATTTGTTCATAAAGTGAAGCTTGGTGTTTCACAGCCAATGGTGGAATAAGTACATTTACTAAAGTACTGTTCTTAAGTAAAAATTTGAGGTACTTTACTAGAATTATTCCTTTTCACGTCACTTTCTACTTCTACTCCACTACATTTCAGAGAGAAATATTGTCCTTTTTACTCCACTACTTTCATCTGACAGCTTTAGTTACTAGTTACTTTACAATTTCAGAGTTGGTAGTAGGGCTGGGCAATATATTGATATTATATCCATCCATCTTCATCCGCTTATCCGGTATCAGGTCGCGGGGGCAGCAGCTCCAGCAGGGAACCCCAAACTTCCCTTTCCCGAGCCACATCAACCAGCTCCGACTGGGGGATCCCGAGGCGTTCCCAGGCCAGGTTGGAGATATAATCTCTCCACCTAGTCCTGGGTCTTCCCCGAGGCCTCCTCACAGCTGGACATGCCTGGAACACCTCCCTGGGGAGGAACCCAGGAGGCATATTATATCGACATTGATAAATGAAGCTAGATTGTCTTAAATTTTGGATATCGTGATATGACACAGTGTTTTTAAAGGCTACATTACAGTAAAGGGATGTAATTTTCTGAACTTACCAGACTAACTAGCTGTTTTATTATTATTTCATTGTATCCACAATATTGATGATTATTTATCAAAAATGTCATTGTGTTAAGATTTTGTGAAAGCACCAAAACCCTACAATATCGTGACAATATCAACATTGATGCATTTGGTCAAACAAATTGTGAAATTTGATTTTCTTCAATATCGCCCAGCTCTAGTTGGTAGGGACATGTAGTTTATAAAAGGCAATGTTTTATTATGAATTACACTACCCAACAATATAACGGCCTACAAGTCCAGCTGGATTGTTTAGATGATTAATCACAGAAATGTTTGGATCGTTTCAAGTTTCTAAAATATAAGGATTTTTCTGCATTGGAGACTTTTACTTTTAATACTGTAAGTACATTTTCCTGATGATACCTAGTACCTACTTTTACTCAAGTAACATTTTCATTGTAACAATTTGTTTACAGTATAGTAGTACCTTTTACTTAAGTAACTGAATCTGAGTACTTCTTCCACCAACCAAGGAGCATCCTGCTGTATTTTCATTGATCTGGAAAAGCGGGTACATAGGTACCATGCAGGTGCCTCCAATCCTTTGAAATCTCTTTCTGCATGTGTCAGTGCCACACAGCTCAATGCGAGTCCTCTACTTCAATCACAGCCCTAAGAATAAGACGCAGGAGCATGGCGTCTACAGGAAGCTGGCGTGATGTGCCACATAATTACACAAGTCCAACAAACCAACCTCTCCAGGATGAAGAAAGATTTGCTTTTGTTCAAAGATTTTCCAACATCTCTGTGAGTGCTAACAATTACTTCTTTGAAAATTAGTTTTATCGATCTTATCGAGCTATTTCCTTTGCCCACTTTTCGGCAGTGTGGTAGTTTGGTCTAAGTTTTACAATTATACCACTAAATAATACTGATAATAATTAAGGAATGTGGATGTTAAACATTGATGTTAAAGGCATAGCTCTTTGTCCTTCAGACACAAGTGACTTTCATGTAAATGTGACATAACAGGGGCTTTACAGTCTCTAATTGATTGAAAATAAATTAATAAGCAGCTATTTTGATAATTACTTTATCATGTAAAGGTCCCATGGCATGAAAATTTCACTCTGAGGTTTTTTAACATTAATATGAGTTCCCCCAGCCTGCCTATGGTCCCCCAGTGGCTAGAAATGGCGATACAGTGGTGCTCAAAAGTTTACATACACATGCTTAAGTTGACTAAAAAGAGGAATAAAAAAATCATGTTTTGGAAATTTATTTTAATACCTAAATTAAAAAATGAGGTAAAATCCAACCTTTAAGGACACCAATTTTCTTTGTGAATGAATAACGTATTGTAAATAAATAAATGTTCTTATTTAAAATACAGGGGTCATAAGTATACATACCCCATGTTAAATTCATAGAGGCAGGCAGATTTTATTATTATTTCCTGGATTCAGATATTATGCATCCTGATAAAGTTCCCTTGGCCTTTAGAATTAAAATAGCCCCACATCATCACATA
Organism: Percina caprodes; assembly: GCA_013375575.1. Classification (NCBI taxonomy): domain Eukaryota; kingdom Metazoa; phylum Chordata; class Actinopteri; order Perciformes; family Percidae; genus Percina; species Percina caprodes. Next base: position 63,634 of record JABXJD010001163.1, on the reverse strand, counting down.
CTCTTCACCATGCTTAGAGATAGGCATGGGATACTTTCTATAAAATCATCTCTCAATGCAAATCAAACCAGGTATTAGTCTAACTGAAATAAAACCATGCCTATCTCTAAGCATGGTGAAGAGTATGTGATGATGTGGGGCTATTTTAATTCTAAAGGCCAAGGGAACTTTATCAGGATGCATAATATCCTGAATCCAGGAAATAACTGGCCTTTAATAATAAAAATCTGCCTGCCTCTATGGGAATTTAACATAGGGGTATGTATACTTATGACCCCTGTATTTTAAATAAGAACATTTATTTATTTACAATACGTTATTCATTCACAAAGAAAATTGGTGTCCTTAAAGGTTGGATTTTACCTCATTTTTTAATTTAGGTATTAAAATAAATTTCCAAAACATGATTTTTTTATTCCTCTTTTTAGTCAACTTAAGCATGTGTATGTAAACTTTTGAGCACCACTGTAGGTGTAAACCAAGCCCTGGGTATCCTGCTCTGCTTTGAGAAAATGAAAGCTCAGATGGGCCGATTTGGAATCTTGCTCTATATGAGGTCATAAGGGGCAAGGTTACCTCCCCTTTCTCTGTTTTGACCGCCCAGAGAATTTGGCCTGCCCAAAAGAGAGAGACTTCGAACTAGCAAAGTGGCAGTTGGTCAAGGCCCCCCTCCCCTCTCCCTTTCCTCCTCAACAGCTACAGACTCAGAAATAGCACGTCCTATGGAAAACTCACTGTGGGACTGGCTCTAGTGGCTGGAATTCTGCACCAAGATTGAATTTCGGGCAAGAGACTTCGGATACGCTATTAGGGGACCACTAAGGCCTATATAAAAGAGACTTCAGATACAGTATTAGGGGACCACTAAGGTCTATACAAAAGATACTTCAGATACAGTATTAGGGGACCACTAAGGCCTATATAAAAGAGACTTCAGATACAGTATTAGGGGACCACTAAGGTCTATACAAAAGATACTTCAGATACAGTATTAGGGGACCACTAAGGTCTATACAAAAGAGACTTCAGATACAGTATTAGGGGACCACTAAGGTCTATATAAAAGAGACTTCAGATACAGTATTAGGGGACCACTAAGGTCTATACAAAAGATACTTCAGATACAGTATTAGGGGACCACTAAGGTCTATATAAAAGAGACTTCAGATACAGTATTAGGGGACCACTAAGGTCTATACAAAAGAGACTTCAGATACAGTATTAGGGGACCACTAAGGCCTATATAAAAGCATCCAAAAAGCACCATGTTATGGGACCTTTTAAGACCTTTTTTAAGAAAATAAGACTGATATTAGATGGTTGGCACTCCTCAAATTGGATTATCTTAACATTATTAGAATGTGATTCTTTTTGTCACATTGAACTGTTGGGCATTTTCCATTGTTTTCTGATGTTTTATAGATTTAAAATTAATCAACAGATTGGGAAAGCATTGACACATTAATTGCCAATAAACATGATTATTAGTTTCATCCCTAGCTACATGTCCTGATGGATATTTGGCATTTTGGTGCGTGCGGGAGAGGAAGAGGCATTCACTGATCTTTCACGGGCTGCATCAGAGAACCTCCCTTTAATTTTTATCATAAACTTCATAATTTATTATTTAGTTAATTTATAAGTTTTTATCCGTGCACATGGCATGGATGAAAATTGAAAATGTAGAAAGGGAGTGCTGGTCTGATTATTATTATTATTATTATTATTATTATTATTATTATTATTATTATTATTATTAGAGCCTAACTGATTGTCATTTAACAGAAAATGAATCAGCAATTAGAGATATGAGACAATCAATTCTTAAATGCCAGTTGGTAACATTTGTTGGTGTTTGCTTCTCACGTGTTTGGATTTGCTGCCTCTGATTTTACATATTTGATTATTAATTGAATATTTTGGGGTTTTGGACTGTTTGTCGGACAAAACAAGTAATCTGAAAATGTCACGTTGTGCTTTGAGAAGTTGTAATTAATTAATAATGAAAATAATCATTGTAGCCATATTTATTATTGTGGTGTTATTACAAGTTTTCTTTTCTACCTCTTGCTTTACACTGCAAGTTAAAAAAATGAATTTAAAGACTTATCGGACTTAGGATCACCTCGACAACTTAGCGTAAAATGGGCTCCCTCAGTATTTTGTGCTCTATTAAACTGATGCATAGGAGATAAGTAAGTGATACATTTATTGCACTAGTCTTAATAAGGCGGAACATGGCGATTTTATCTCTCTGGGTGTATTTAACCTAGTGCTGATGCAGCCTTTACATTAATGTGACAGCTATCAGCTCAGAGTCGTGCCGGGTTGGGCGCATTATGGAAATGTCCCTGCCAGTGTTGTGACTTGTACGTTAAAAATACTCGTGTATAGACCTGAGACTGACATGTACTCTGACATCACATTGAAGGAATAAATGAAATTTTATTTCAAAGGATTAGATATATATATATATATATATTTAAAAAGAAATGTCAACATAACACTCAACCAGTTGGAAAAGGGATAGGTAGAAGCCCCAGGCTTATCAGGTCCTACTCACCCCAGTCTTTACCACATCTGAATTGCAGTCAAACAAAATAAATAGACCATTTTAAATAATACAAAAAATACTTCTCCAATTTATGTCCTATTTTATCTAACTATCAAGATAAGCAAGAATAAACTAAAACAAGCAGCACTAACATCAATGTAACTTCCTTTCCTTCCACTTCTGTACTTTTCAAAAATATTTCTTTTGTACCTTTTTTTTGTATCGCAACATGTTTACAGTTTTTTCATTCAGTCTATTCCACAAAAGCACCCCAGTTATAATTAAAAATTATAGTTATAACCTCCCTCTCTATCTGTCCTCTCTACATTAAATTTACATGGAAAAGGTGCACATCTGAAAAGGGGCTTTAACCATAATAATAACAGCAACAATAGTATTACATTCATCATAGCTTAGATAAATCTAGTGTGCTGGCAAAAAGCTTGTACTGAGCTAGATCGCAGACTATGTTCCAAGGATGTTCCAAGGATCCTGGCTGTGCCTCAGGCTGCTGAGCTCTGAGCATGACTAGTTTATATACTAACAGCTGATTTTTGAGGCATGGTGAAAATACAACAAATTGCTGTATGTTATCCATTATGTTAGGGCTGTACGATTATTATCGCGATTATTTGTTGATTTTAACCAAAACCTATTTTATTGTCACATAGGCTATTTATAACTGCTTTCACATCCATATTATGCTACATTCTTCTTATATTGAACTTAAGTTGTAGTTGTATGTACATATTTTTTTTTAATGCATCTCTGAGAAAGCTCCTTCACTTGTTTTCAACAATAACTGATTAAAAGAAGAAGGGAGAGAGAGGGAGTGAGATGGACGTATGCTCGGCCTACTCACAGAGACGACTGACTCATTGTGAATGGGTCCAGCACGGGTCGAATGGCGGGTCAGTGGAGTTACATACGTCCTGTGTATGAAATGTCTGTATCGTTACTGCGCTGCATTTTCATGAACTATGATATTCTGGCCATTGGTCACATCTCTCGCCCAGGTCCAGCAGGCTCCGTCTCACACGCTATTACTCTACAAACTGAAGTTAGTTGCGTTCAATAACTTCTTCTGTGTTTTTCGCCTTGGCGGCCGCGTGTGGCAGTGCTGCACGGAGAGTAAGAAGTGAGAGAGTAGAGGAGCGATCCAACACAGGCACGGCTTTACAGAAGAAATGGGTCATGTAACGCAAAATAAAACCATATCCATATAAACAACATTGCAGCGGATGCAAGGACATTAGGTGCACCGGTGCGACCTAGAGGAAAAATACTCCTCGCGCCTAGAGCCACTAACTAGCACCAACTAGCACCGGTCACTGCTGTTGTCTGAAAAACAACACAGACGGGACAACATGTTGCGTTTACTAGTAAACTGGTAAAGCTTGAGGCCGACGTAACAAACTGCTAACTGTTGAATCTTCCTCATGTTACTCTGTCCTCTGTGACTGCAAAAGAGAGGCTTCCTCTCAGTGAACATCCTGGAATAAATAAAGGTATAGTATAGTGTGTGTGTGTGTGTGTGTGTGTGTGTGTGTGTGTGTGTGTGTGTGTGTGTGTGTGTGTGTGTGTGTGTGTGCTCTGAAAAAAGAAATGTTTAATGCAGCAGGTGCAGGTAAGCAGACTGCATGCCGGGGATGAGATCAATGTACGTTGATGTGACTGACATCGCATTCAGACACTCAGGAATGCAGCAGAGGATGTCGAAAACATTTCCCCACACATTTGTGTTAACACGGAAACTCAGACGGGTGATTTGTGTTTTGATATTTGAGGGAGTATTCAAAAAAACACTAGGAAGTTTAATTTGACTAACTTTCTTCTGTTGACTGATGCCATAAATCAGAAAGCTCTACAGCCAAAAAGTATTTCCTGTTTTTCATTGTTTGAATTCATGTAAAACCAAAAGACAACCCACCTGGTAGCATTTCCCCTTTGTTACAGTCAGCGGTGGAAGAAATTTTCAGATCCTTTACTTAAGTAAAAGTACAAATCCCAGACTGTAAAAGTCATACATTGAAAATGTTACTTAAGTAAAAGGAAGTATGTAAGAATCATCAGAAAATGTACGTCAAGTATTAAAGTTAAAGTACTCAATGCAGAAAAATCCCCACATTTTAGAAGCTGAAAACGTTAAAAACTGTTCTGTATTTAATTTAATTCTAATTATTTCAGCTGGACTTGTAGGCCGTTATGTTGTTGGCAGTTTAATTTAAAATATTTTGGAAACTACATGTATTTAATGTGCACATATCTTAATATTTAAAGTAGCCAGCAACTAAAGCTGTCAGATGAATGTAGTGGAAAGTACAATATGTCTCTCTGAAATGTAGCAGAGTAGAAGTGGCAGGAAAAGAAAAGACTCAAGTAAAGTACCTCAGCATTTGTACTTTAGTACAGTACTTGAGTAAATGTGCTTAGTTACATTCCACCACTGGTTCAGTAAAGAGTAGTTGTACTGTACACCAGAGATTTTAGAGAATCTTTTTTTATTTTAGAGAAATAATGTCAGCGTAGATGTTTTTCTCTTATAGTGGGACCAGCCTCAAGTAAAGAATTACCTGCCGAAATCCCGAATGTGTGAGGCTCACAAAGACAAAAGTATTTTTCTTTTAGTAGCCAGTTAGACTGATGGTCTTGAAGGCCGCTACATTGGGCTAATAAATCAATTCATCCCATTTCAACTTTTTTCAGTTTTGAAAAAGACAGCGACTCTCTTTAGAAGGATGCTGTGATGTGACAGACTCTTTCCTTTACTCTCTAATAAAGAAGAAGCAGGCATTGCTTTACCTAACCCAATGTCTTTACATTTCCCTCCTAAATGATTTAATACCAATAATATTTGGTTTTCCTTCATGTCTTTTAATGGCATTGTCTGACATTTTTGGAAATGTGTTTGTTTGCTCCATGCCGAGAGTTAGATGAGAAGATCGATAGAAGAGTTTATTTGGGGGAAAAAATGATCAAATCCATTCTAAAAATGAATTAACCAACACTCGTTTATTGATGTATTCCCTTTGACTGCGCAATAAAAAAAATAGATTCATAAAAATAAAAATTGGGATTTTTTTTTATGAAAACAACCACACACCAATTTATTAATTTAATTGTTTGTTTTGGCACATGGACCCTAACCACTCTCATATCTAACCATTAATATGAAGCAGGAGGCAGGAGATGGCTATCGAAGGTTAGTTTAAAGACTGTAAAAGGAAATCCACCTAATCTAAATCCATTAATTCATTTTGATATCTTGTTTGTTTAATATGTATAAAAAGCTAACTTACAGTATGTTACTGTATGTCCAAGACTACTTCTTGGCTGAAGTTTGTCGGCATTGCTTTCTGCCAAGAAAATGTGAAGGCATCAAATTGTCATTATAACAGTTTGACATTTGTACGAATTAAACAAAGAAGCTAAAAAGTGTTAATGAATGAGTTTCAGAGGTGCTGGACAGAGCCAAACTATGGCTGTTTCCCCACTTTCCCAATTTTTGTGCTGGCTGTATCTTCATGTTCACTATCATTAACCATCCAGAAAAATGCAAATATCAAGCAGCTATGCTACATCATTCCTTGTGTAGATTAAACAGGGTAATTGTTGTGGGTATAAAATAAATCCCCGGTTATTTTACTTTCTTTTTTTCTCTCTCTGCGTCCAACCCCAGGAGTGAAGGAACGTTTTGTATAATTAAAATCGTAGTCTGTATTTGTATGCTTGTCACATCAAAGAATCCTTTCAGGAAGAGAAATATATTGACATCCCTCTTCTATATCAAAGTTTGCAGAGCACAGTGTTTGTATACGTGCTTGTACGTGTGTGTGTGTGTGTGTAAGAGAGAGATATTGGGCCGTTTTGCCCTCCAGCCTGTGTCCCTTTGTGTCTGATGGCTGTGATTTTAGCAGGAAAATACCCACAAGATACGCTGTTGATCTTCGGTTATAGAATGAATATGTGAACATATGCTTAAGAGAAGACTGACTGAAGTCTGGTAGCACAGCAGCTCTCCCCCCCTCCCACAATCTCCAGAACAAGCCCACAATGTCTCAATAACCTTCAAAGTATCCCCTCTCGGTATCTGCCTCGTCTCTCGGTGCCATCCGCATGCTGCACGCATCCACAGCTCCGCGTGACAAAACGCTCTGAAATGTTGTACTCTAAATTCCCTCTCCGTGCATTTGTAGTGGAGCTCTTCACCAGATTAAGTTTAATTCCAAAATGAGATATCCACCATTTTAAAAAAAAATGCCGCACCCTGCCATTGCAAAACGATTGCTTTGCCAGGAAGCAGAACTCACTATGGATTAACCCTGAATACTGTATGAGCAAAGTCAAAACCTGTTGTTGATGAAAAACGTTTGTGTTGCATACAATCATTGCCTGTTAATATTTTTTCTATGTAATTAAATGACATTTTTGGAATAAAGCATTTTCCCTGATAGCTTTTTTTATACCTTGAAGGGAATTCTTCTTTTCGCCTTCTGGTTGAACTGCAAGCTTGCCGTGTCTGTGCACACAGTGTGTACAGTGTGAGTGTCTTTGACAGCTCATTAGGAGGCAGCATTTTACTTACCAAGCCTGTATTACACAAACTAAATAGTTTTCACAATTTTTCAGCAGTTGTTTTTCTGTGTCCACAAATCTCTGTGGAGGTGATGGCACTGAGAAAAGTCAGCTATTGGTTGTTTGCACTTAAGGTGTTTCATAATTGAAATGTCCAAATCAATCAGAGCAACAGGTTAAAAAAATTTACACACAGTGTCTTTCAGTTAGCTGGAAAACAATATAACATAGTGTGAATTTAAACATCATTAAATGATGAAAAGATGCAAAATCAGCAAAAATGTTGCTAGTCTTTTACAATTTTTGACAATTGCTTACACACATGTTGCGGAAAGTGGCTCATTGTGTCAAAACTCTTCACACAAGCCAAATAAGTTACATCCCTTGGCGATACATTTCTCACTTCTGTGTCAAGATGAAACACTAACAAAACATAACAAACCTTTTTTTAAAATGGCATTGATACACACGTGCACCACTTGAATGTCCATTTTCAAAGCTGCAACAACACACTGATGTACTTTATACAAAACACTGCTCTCTTTGGCACTTTGTCTACCTATTTTCTCATATAGGCTTCTGTGAAAGATCTTTCCAGTACAGAACATCGGTTTACATTTCAATGAATGCAGTAGAATTACAGTACAGTAATAACACAATTCATTATGTTACTGTAAACAAAGAAAAACAAGCAATTGCACTAAAATTACAGTGCCATGGTAAACAAAAATGGTTTTGTAAATGATGGGGAGGATGGATTATGGATCCCGCCTTCTGTTTGGGTCTGGCCAAATCACCTCGTTGCCCTGGCCAGGCAACGGGGGAATATATGGCCTTGCGTGCACTATCCAACCCTGAACTGACCCCACCTTAATGTCTCTGCATGCCTTTTCCATTGCTTGCAGAAGAGGCATGCAGGCATGTGGTTGACATTTTCCAACGCCAAGCTGAAAAGAATTCCTCAATTGGGTTGAGAAATGGGGAGTAAGGGGCCAAATATGTTTGTGAAGTTACAGTATTTGGTGAATCAGTCCCAGACCAGAGCAGCCCAATGGAAACATTATCTCAGATGATAACAAACCTGGGCTACTGTGTTTTTTCCTGTACAACTACATTATGTAGTGCACCCAGAATATGTAAAGTGGTTATGTATGCGGTATTGTAGGGACCTAGAGTTGCATGATGACTAATGGTGGCACACAACGGGATCATAAGTCTGGGTTTGTTGCCAATTTTAAATAGTGTTTTGCATTTTTATTTGTGTTTTGTAACCATCTCTCATACCAACAATTACTGTGTAAATAAATATCTAATTTTAAAATTAAAATTTGCCAGTTTCACCTCAGTGATTACTGTCTCTTTCTCTCTCTGTTTTGCACGTCCCTGCAGAGGCACCTCCTTCTGGGATGTCCAAGAATGGATACTTCTTTCAAGAAATGGGTGAGTCCGAGCCAACACCACAATATAGGAATGCAGTGTCTAAAATGTCATAATCAAGCCAGTTTTCCACAATGTAAAACAAAGGAATCCATGAGTTGGAGACACTGTGTGAATAAAAAGGTGTAATCTTCTCTTGATGGGTAGTGGGATTTGTTTTTTAATTTAAAATGCTGCCACTGATGTTCTTTGTACAGTATATCCATAGTGAAAGATGTGATTTATGCCTACCTTACACCAGAAGACTTGGAACAGACTTTGAAAAGACTTAAGTCTGACACCATCTCACATCTAAAGAAAATCAGCTTACATCTAACGGCAAAGACTAATTTGTTAGTTTTTATAATTTGTAAAGACTGGGGATCTTGAATACAATTAGATTTGTTTTGAAAAATGTAACCAACCAAGCTAGCTAGCTACCGCTAGGGTCAGCTGGTAATTTAAGGGAAAGGTTGCCGATTTTATGTTCTGCCCTACATCCAGATGAATGTCGGCACTACCTGGAGGTTGGCGTGCATCCGCCGGTAACTCTCCTGTTGGATGACACACTGGAGGGCGGCAACTCTAGCAAGACATTCATGATTTAATTCCAATATTGGAAAATAGTCTGCAACAGTGAAATAGCTTGAAAAGTCGTTTGGTGTAAAGTTGGCATTAAAGATTCGAGCTCCAGCACGGACAGAGAAAACCTCTCCCAGCTCTCACACACCACTGCATTTTGGATATAAAGAATGAACTTTGGTCCAGCTGTTGTGATAACAGCAGTTTCATTACCCTTAAGCCAAGGAGAGGCACCCAATTAGAGTGTGCAGCACAAGCAGTCAGGACAGAATATGCGTGCATTCGATCTCCCTGTCTCCCTGAGCCAATTATTCCCCTTCTGCAACACACACACATTCACTCACTCACAGAAGCCCCTCTGCTGCAGCTGAGCATTGCTGTCTATATTAGGCAACGTTTTATCAGGATAACAAATGCTATTACATTATAGTAGGCAAGCAGCATTATCCACCATTCATTAGTAGGTGACATGAAAGGAAGGTGTCATGAAAAATAATTGTTTCATGTCTTGCACTGTAGTTGTGAGTCTGTTGTGAGTCTTCTGTGCCATTTTAGTGTTTTAATAGTTTATATGTTTCTGAGTCATAGCAATTATTTTAATGTGCTCATTTAGTGTGCTTGGCAAGCAATTGGGAGAGACAATGTGATTACGGCTGCACATTTACGGGTTAAATCATGTTCTTTGTGGCTTAGAATACAGAAGCCAAACAGCATTGTGAGAAGAATGGGAATTTAAAACCAAAAAAATGAAAAGAAATATTACGTAATTGCTGTGGAAATAATTTAGTAATATGTGTTTGCGTGTGTGATCTGAAGTGATGCATCGGGGAGATTGTGCTTGAGTTTCCTTCTGACTTCAAAGCTTCCTCACAATTCATTTTGAAGCCACTCTACAGGTTGTTTTTAGAGGTGAATGTTTCATATTTTTGGACTTAATTCAGGGAGTCCCCAAGGACATTGTTTAGCAGCGGTGGTAAGCCACTCAGATCCTGACGGAACATATCTTGTGATCTTTCTAGATAATAAATAATGACCTAAACAACAGCCAGACTCATTTATAGGGCTATTGTTTTCTTTTTCAGTACCAATACTGTGACCTTGATATCGCTTCCTAAACAATTCTTTTTTTCTATACCAATTTTATAAAACAAAAATAAATTACAACATTACACATAAACATTACACATTTTATTTATGTTTCAGCTGCTACTACTTGAGCCCTGTCTCTGTAGCATTGTGTTTTTCCTGGGTGTCTCTACGAAGTGCAACGTTAGCCAATCACAACCTTTATTAGATCTTGGTAGAAGCATGCTAATCGACTCACTGACGTTTATTAGATTTACTCCTTATATATATATATATATATATATATATATATATATATATACACACACACACACACTACCGTTCAAAAGTTTGGGGTCACCCAAACAATTTTGTGTTTTCCTGAAAAGTCCCACTTATTCACCACCATACGTTGTGAAATTAATAGAAAATAGAGTCAAGACATTTACAAGGTTAGAAATAATAATTTGTATTTGAAATAAGATTTTTTTTTACATCAAACTTTGCTTTCGTCAAAGAATCCTCCATTTGCAGCAATTACAGTATTGCAGACCTTTGGCATTCTAGCTGTTAATTTGTTGAGGTAATCTGGAGAAATTGCACCCCACGCTTCCAGAAGCAGCTCCCACAAGTTGGATTGGTTGGATGGGCACTTCTTGTGTACCATACGGTCAAGCTGCTCCCACAACAGCTCAATGGGGTTCAGATCTGGTGACTGCGCTGGCCACTCCATTACCGATAGAATACCAGCTGCCTGCTTCTGCTCTAAATAGTTCTTGCACAATTTGGAGGTGTGTTTAGGGTCATTGTCCTGTTGTAGGATGAAATTGGCTCCAATCAAGCGCTGTCCACTGGGTATGGCATGGCGTTGCAAAATAGAGTGATAGCCTTCCTTATTCAGAATCCCCTTTACCCTGTACAAATCTCCCACCTTACCAGCACCAAAGCAACTCCAGACCATCATATTACCTCCACCATGCTTAACAGATGGCGTCAGACATACGCAAACGTTCTTCTTTGTGATCCAAACACCTCAAACTTGGATTCATCCGTCCACAACACTTTTTTCCAGTCTTCCTCTGTCCAATGTTTGTGTTCTTTTGCCCATCTTAATCTTTTTCTTTTATTGGCCAGTCTCAGATATGGCTTTTTCTTTGCCACTCTGCCCTGAAGCCCAGAATCCCGCAGCTGCCTCTTCACTGTACATGTTGACACTGGTGTTTTGCGGGTACTATTTAATGAAGATGCCAGTTGGGGACCTGTGAGGCATCTGTTTCTCAAACTAGAGACTCTAATGTACTTATCTTCTTGCTCAGTTGTGCAACGGCCTCCCACTTCTTTTTCTACTCTGGTTAGAGCCTGTTTGTGCTGTCCTCTGAAGGGAGTAGTACACACCGTTGTAGGAAATCTTCAATTTCTTAGCAATGTCTCGCATGGAATAGCCTTCATTTCTAAGGACAAGAATAGACTGTTGAGTTTCAGATGAAAGTTCTCTTTTTCTGGCCATTTTGAGCATTTAATTGACCCCACAAATGTGATGCTCCAGAAACTCAATCTGCTCAAAGGAAGGTCAGTTTTGTAGCTTCTGTAACGACCTAAACTGTTTTCAGATGTGTGAACATGATTGCACAAGGGTTTTCTAATCATCAATTAGCCTTCTGAGCCAATGAGCAAACACATTGTACCATTAGAACACTGGAGTGATAGTTGCTGGAAATGGGCCTCTATACACCTATGTACATATTGCACCAAAAACCAGACATTTGCAGCTAGAATAGTCATTTACCACATTAGCAATGTATAGAGTGTATTTCTTCAAAGTTAAGACTAGTTTAAAGTTATCTTCATTGAAAAGTACAGTGCTTTTCCTTCAAAAATAAGGACATTTCAATGTGACCCCAAACTTTTGAACGGTAGTGTATATATATATATATATATATATATATATATATATATATATATAAATTCGGTATTGAACGAAGAGGCATTTTTCCATACTTAATACTTTTAAGGCCCCAACCGAATTGCTTCTAAAGTATTGAATTCCGTACCCAGCTCTACTCGTTTAATTTATGGAATTTACCTTATGAAATGGTACGTCAGCGCTTTTCTCTTAACTTGGTCTGTATTCATTCTTTGTTGGTGGAGGAGGCCTTCAGTTTAGACTGGTTGGCCTATCTCCACTTAAAAGCACTTTGTGAAACCTGTAATTTAGCTGTCCACACTGTGAAACCCCAATATAACTTACATCTAAATGGCTCGAGAGGATTTGATGACATAAAAGCTCACTAATGTTTATGTCATACATATTAAGCTTTTTAGTTGATGTCACCGATTCCATGTTTGGGGCTTTTCACACTGCATTCTGTTAGCCCCAGTGTCAACCTAAGCCCAGGGCTATACCATTCACACTGCACTTCTACTAGCCCTGGGTTAACGGTCCGTTGGAACACGTAACCACATTAACATTCAAGAAGGAGAATTCCGGTCGATTCCAACACATAGCTCTGTTGTTTGTAAATGTGGAGTGCTGTTAGTAGAGAGAAAAATTAAACCAAGCTTTAAGCCCCAGGTCTAGTTTTTTTTTTTTTTTTCTTAAGTTTTCTATACATCTGTATATTCTATACATTGCGCTGTCATGTACATAAATACACAAATATACAGCACAATATACATACACAGATATCTTCTATCCACTCCCCACCCTCCCTAAAGGTCTAGTTGTTTGTAATGCACTAGGCTAAAGCTGGAATGTGCCAGTGTGAACACTTTCTTAGACTTAATTTACATTGCTACGTTTTAGTTTTGGAGTTTTGAGCCAAAAGCAATCTCCATGCACACAAGTGTTTTCAGCTTCAGTAGAATAATTAATCTCATTTTACACACATGCCCAAACCGCATATTTCATTGACATTCACGTGTATTGGGAATGCTCACGTCGGGGTGAACAGAAGGTAGCATGTATACTCTGCCTGTTGCTGGTAGTCGTCATGGTAACGTTAGTAGCTTAGTCTCAGAGAACAAGACGTCATGACCCAATCAGGCGGGGAAACATTGGCGCCAGTGTCGGCGTTGCCGAAGGTCTCCGTTTGCGGTCTCCGGTTTAGGGGCTCGGAAACACCAGAGCAGTGTAAGTGAGAGGTGTAAACGAAGCAGAAGATATTTGTTTTTTAAACCCAAACACAGCAATGTAGATGTAGCCTTAGGCTATTGAAACCTTTGAAGCTAGTTGTGAAACTAATGTGGATTGATGAACAGAAAACCAATTTTGAACAATGATTGAGGATTGTTTCCAGCTTCTCAAATGTGAAGATTTGCTGCTTTTCTTTGTTTTACATAATTGTTCATCTTTAACTTTGCTAGGTACTATTTTCATTACTGATTAATCGGCAGATTATTTTCTCAACTAAACAATTTGTTAAGTCTATAAGATGTCATAAAAAGTAAAAGATTCCCATTCTAATGTCCTAAAGTCGAAATTTTTGTTTCTAAATGGCTTGTTTTGCCAAAAACCTCAAACTATTTACAAATATAAAGAAGAAAATGAGCCAATCTTTATAATTGAGAAGCTGAAACTATTAAATGTGTTTTGCATTTTTGCTAGAGAAAAAAAGAAATGACATTGAGACAATTGATAATCGTAATATCTCCTTGGGCTTTTTGTAGACATTTTTTAATGTTACAATGACAGCAGTTGTGTATCTTCTTCAAGGGATTCTCAGAGCACGAAGCACACAAGTTTGAAACATCTTAAAGGATGCAAACATACTTTAGTGTGGCTGTTTGTGACTCTGTAGTGTTTCTGTATTTCACAGCTACATACGAACACTGCACATCGTTTGAAGGAAACACATCAATCATTTGGTGTTTCCAAATCAAACGTCACTAGTCTCTCTTCTTTGTTCCTGCTCATATTGACTGGTCACAGTTACTGATCCGGGGGGCTCGTCTGAATTCCCATTTATAATTCCAATTGCATTGGGAAAGGATTTTGTATACAATCTGCACTAATTCTGAATAGTGCATTGCATATTTGGAGTTAAATAATCAAATCAAATAGACAGGCAGATAGGGTAGAATATTCAAAGTAGTAAACATTTAAAAACTGAAAACGTTTTGGAGTGAAAGCAGCCGATTGCAGCCGTTGTTCCCTGCCAAGGTGATTAGTCCGAGCGCAGCCAGTGAGTCGGAGGCTCAGAGGGATGCAGGAAAAGGAGACGACACAGCCAGGTTCAAATAATGTCAAGTGCTGAGGGATGATCCTGATGCAAGACAAACTGAATGAACTGAAATTAGGGCCTCCGCACAGATAAGGTCAGCAGATAAAGAGCACCAGTATTGTTCTCATCAAGCCCCTATCACCACATGATATTTGGGAGCCCACTAGTTACTGTAGGATTGGATTCAAGGGGCTGCTGTGTCAGGGAAAAAAACCCAGGGATGAGTCATACAGACAGGCTCCAGGCTGAGTCCTGTGATGCTTTCTAGCATACAAAACCCTGTCCATTACACAGCAAGTAAACATGTCTACCTGCTACTTGTCTTCAAATCAAAAATAATATTGACCAACATCATTTCTTTGACAATTTATGCCTCTTTTTTTCAATTCAATTTTACTTATAGAATCAAACCATAACAATGGTTATCTCAAGACACTTTACACAGAAAGTAGGTCTAGACCACACTATAAATTACAAAGACCCAACAATTCCAGTAATTCCCCCAAGAGCAAGCATTAAGTGCAACAGTGGCGAGGAAAAACTTCCTTTGAGCGAATTATCCCCACAGGAATCGATTACATTTCCTCTTAATGGGTTTTTAGACAAAGAGGTGCTCCGCTTACACATTTATGCATTAAAATGATTCAAAAATCTGTGAGAATACGTCAAGACACTTCGACACTTTATATTTTATTTACTTTGACAGCAACAGTGCTGATTGATCAACAGTGAAAAACTGTTAGTCAGCCTAAAAGCTTTGTGTACCTTGTCAGATGTAAAAAGACAACCTTAAAAATACATGTTATGGAAATCATATATAACATAGTAAACGTTTACACAAAATTGAACACGTACGATATCATAGGAACCCTCTCATGAGAATGCATTGCACAGGGTAGCTACAAACCAGACATGAAACAAAAGCAGTAACATCGGACTGACACATCATGTTTTCTGTCACCTTCAAAACATGAAGAGCAACGTCTTAGGTTAGTGTTTGATAGATAGATAGATAGATAGATAGATAGATAGATAGATAGATAGATAGATAGATAGATATTGATCCCAAGAAAAATGGGAAATGACAGTGTTACAGCAGCACACATACATCAGTCACACACACAAGTTTGATCAACTTTCAAATCTTTTAGACATTGTCTTTCCAAAAATGAATGAACCCAGCTCTCTTACCAACACATTTGGTCACATATTGTTCTTTCTAAACAGATTTGTATTAATTTTTGGCACTGATTCAAATCCTATTCGGGCCTGTTGTCAAATATATATAGAGCTGAAACGATTCAGATTTGAAGATATCCTGGTTTTCTTACCCCTGATTTCCACCAACTGCAGAACGGCTGTGGATCGGCTCCACTGCGTGTCGGCTTCGTTCTCCGCCGTCCGTCAATACCCACCAGGTCCGGATTTGTTGGGGAACGGCTGCGGCCACGACTGCCAGCTGAAGTCGCAAAGACCCACGAGATCGTGAATTCACATATGATCACGCAATTTAACAGGATGTAGTTTCTATAAACAGAACCACAAATCCGCCCATGATGACGTTTTCAAGGTGTAGCGCAGGGAAAGATAATCCGCCGTGAGCACGGTGTATTTTATTTTGAAAATTAACTGGATGTTTTATTTTGTTTCTGTGCTTGACCTCCTGTCCCGCACTATCTGCCGTGTGCTGAATTGCTGCAAAGCTCTCCGGCATCCGGCAAAAATAGAAGCTCTGCGTATCTGCTCCGGAGTGCTGGGATCGCTGGGGCTGGGACGGAGTCTGAATGCAGCCTTTCCGTTGACTTTAATGGAAACCTAATGAGTCCAACGCCGTTCCGGAGTGGATCCACAGCTGTTCCACAGTTGGTGAAAATCAGGGGTTAGTCTCTTATGATAAACTGAATATCTGTGGGTCTTGAACACACAGAACATTTTAAAGATGATGTCATCATAGGCTCTGGTAACTTGTGATGGGCATTTTTGCTATTTGCTCATATTTAATAGACCAAAGGATTAGTGACTCAATAATCTAAATGATTAACTGAAATTAAAAGCACTGAATAAATAACAAACCTAAGAGCCGGTCTCTTGCCATAACCGTAGTTCAAACCTTTTTTTAACTCTCAACCTTGCTGCAGGGAAATCTGAGTGCATTTTTGACAAGTAAGCCTCCCTGTGACATGTTTCTGGTGACACCAAAATAATATTTTCATCTAATCCAGAGGGTTTTTGTTTTAAGCACCAGATTTCTATTACAGTGTCAGTGTGTAGCCCTATACAATATTTTGTCACTGTCTACACTTTAGGGGGTCCAGTAACGGGAGTTTTTACTTCTCATATTGTTATTGTAAGTTTTTGAATACTAATTATAGGTGAGTTGTATTTAAATAAGACTAATTTTGTTTAGTAGACCAATCAAATTTCAACATTATTCAGCCTGGTATTTTAACATTTTAACACATACTGATGGGATTAGGATCACTGGAGGAACAGGTGAAAAGTAAAAACTGCGAACGGCTCTCTACTAGTAAACTAGTCCAACTTATAACCGATTATTATCAATTAATGAAAACTATAACTGATTTTTGGAACTTATATGCTTTTAAAATGAAAATGATAATCTTTAGGTCAAAATTAAGATTTTGGAATGTTAGGAATGTTCTAACACAACTTTTTAGTAATTATTAGAAACTTTCGTCTCCCTCCCTTTGTATTTCCTGTCTTTGTTTTGGAGTGAAACATTTGATCACAAGGAAGGATTGGAGCAGAGGGACAGACACCGAGCTGTAGCCGAGCCAAAGCAACACTTCAATATATTAACTATATCAGTTATCAGTCAAATAAAATGCCCATACAGATAATCTGTAAATTGCTAAAAACAGGCTGATTATCCCTATGAATCTAATGAATTGCAGACACCAACGAAACACTGAGAAATCTACATACTTGTGTTATACTTCTGTTAGTCTATATCCTCAATGATTTCTGAAGACTATAGTTACCTGGTCCTCAGATCTCTGCAGGGTAAATCCAGACAGCTAGCTAGACTATCTGTCCAATCAGAGTTTTCTGTTGCACCAAAACAAGTTCCTTCCTGAGACTCTTTTGCAGAGGCACCTTGGCTTTTCCCGGTGCTCAGCACCACCCAAGACGATTGTGATTGGTTTAACCTTTGTGTCAAATTTGACCCCTTTCCAAAAAGTTTCTATATCAGAAATTTGGGTTTCTTTCACACAAATTTTCCCAAAAAGTAACGTGGATGGTTCCCAACAAACAAACCTCAATTTGTGTTTTTTTTTGTCAATTTTATAGCATTTGGAGAAAAAACAATTGGTAAAAGAACTTTAAAAAAAGTCTGAAAAAAAGAGAAAAATGACAATAAAGTGACAAAAATGTGAACAAATGTGAAATAATTTTTTTCTCAAATGTGAAAAGATATCGAAAAAAAATGATAAATGTAAAAAAAAAAAAAAAAAAGCTTTACAAATTTCTGGGAAAATCTGACAAAAATTTCAAAAGGCTCAGAAAAAGTCAACAAACGTTGAAAAAGTGACAAAATCATCAGGGGAAAGACACAAAAGGGTCAAAAGACGACCATAACCTTGATAAAAGGTTTTCAATGTAAATATTGACATGTTTATAACTCGCAACGTGAACGCACAAACACACCTCTCCCCCCCCCCTTATCATCACCACCCACACAGACAAAAATCTAGAAAAGATGACAAGAACTATATATTCAAGACAAAAAAATAGTACAAAAACCAAATAAACATACAGTGTGCATAAATGAGAACACCATAAGCTGTTTGGTTTTGAGTGCCGTACAGTCTGCTCAGCCTGCTTCTCAAGGAGATACATGTCTGATGTTTTTATTTAGCAATTTTGGCAAATAATGTAAGTACGTACCTGTTGAATTTCTGGACCTAGCAACTACTTTGGCTGAAGATGAGTAAACGTGAGTTAGCTGGCCGGCCCCTTGGCCGCTGAGGTCCAGGAGGTGACCCTGTGCTGTTGTGTCCCCAGAGCAGCGGGAGGTGGAGCAGGAGGAGGGCAGCGAGGGCAGAGAGGAGGGACAGGACTCGCCGATCGCCTGCGGAGATGACATCCACCTCTATGACAACCAGATCAGCCCTGGGCCAGGTCAGCACACACACACACACACACACACACACACACACGCACACACACACACAGAGAGGGTTAGAGTGTGTTGTGAGGTTTTTCATAAAACTACCGTTCTTATCTAAACATATAAAGTGAGCCACATGTCATACTCTTAAGAGAGCCAGTATTTTGCTGTGCACGTAAAGCCATTTCACAGCAACCTCTGACTTGATCTGATTTTAAGAGTCACAATCGGCTTGCCCAGGTATTAAAAAAAGCTTCTAGCTGCCTGTCTGAATATACCTCTTCCACTCAATTCCTGAGCTGTTCTGCTGTGTGATCAATATTACACGTTCAACTTGCACTGCAGCCTTTTTATATAAAAACGGCTCACATTCTTCAAGGGAGGCGCGTGTCTGCAGTCATGTCAAATCGCAACTGCGTCATTCAAGAAGACAGTAGAAGAAAATCCTTCAAAAAACTTTGCACTCATTTCTGTGGCGATCTCGTGAGATCCAAGTCCACCCAGAGAACAGTGGCAGGTGTTGAGTTGACAGACAGCTCCTCAGCTGCAGGTGCAGGTGAGTTTGACCCCATCAACAAAAACCCTACAAGTCAACAGGTTACTGTTGCCACAGCAACAGTCAAAGGTGCACCACGGGGAAAGAAGGAAAGACAGAGAGAGATGCCCATTCTCTTTGAAAGTGACAGGTGACCATGTCACTTGGGCTCATTCTCCATACATAGTAACACTTAAGGCGTCTGACAAGAGAGCCAGAGTGGTGCATGCTGGGAAAAATTTAAAGGCAAGCCAAGCCAAAGCTGTGACTCATCTGGTAGCATCGCATTTCCAGACCTTCCGCTACATTGCTGCGGAGGAGGGTCTGGCTAGTCCACTCAGCATTCCGGGATAGGAGAAAAACTTCTTTTCTTTAAACCAATCTTTAGTCGTCTTGGGTGGCACTAAGCGGTGGCTGGAGCACTGCTGCCTCTGCTAAATAGCCTCAGGAAGGAACTTGTTTTGGTGAAATGTGTATGTTCAAAAGTTGTTTTAGTTGTCAACAGAAAACTCAGATTTGACAAATAGTCCAGCTAGCGGTCTGGATTTGCCCTGCAGAGAAATGAAACGTTGTGGATAGACTACTCCTCTGGCAATAGCAATGGGCTTTGTGTGGATCAAGCACTAGGTTGTTAATTCAGCAGCTGGTTCTTTGCCTCGTAGTGTTACTACTCCACAGCGTCTTCATGTCCGTTAATGCAATACCTCACCTCCGTTCATATGGAAGTTTGTTCATTTGTATGGGAATGGCCTTTCTATCCATGTCATTTCTATGGTTTAGACTTTTGGGCCAGGATTCAAAACCATATTATAAGACCAAAAATAAAAGTGGTCCCATCCTTTTTTCTTGAGCCAGGTTTTTGCTTGTCCATTGAGGGTTTCCAGAGTTTCTGGATTTTACAAATTGCTTCGGTCAAAAGGTGAAACATACACGATGTAAAGCTACTGTGGCATCTACTGATTAGTGCTGATACCTGTTGTGAAAACACTGTTTGTAAGCATCGTCTTATTCACCAGTACACACTACAATATCAATGGTACATTTTCTGGAAAATCAAATGAGCAACTGCTAAAAAGACACGTGAGAATGTTGAAAATGTTTTTGTCTAATCCAGTGAATTAATAAGTACCTGAAAAAAATAAGAAACTTCATCACACTGTCTTCACCGTCAGAATGAGTGAAAACAGTTATGACTGCTTCAAGTAGAGGAGACTGTAAATTTAATTTTTTTCAATTGTAAATGATCCATCCACACTAAAACCCTTCAGCACTGGTCCAAAACAGGTATTGGAAACATACTGTTTTATTTTTAAGGATTTAGTGCAGTTGGAACGTTCAATAGAATAAAATGTCACTCCTGAAAAAAAAAAATCCAACACTGCCTAAATAACATAACACACGTACATTTTTTTTTTAAGTCAAATCTATTTCATCACACCACAAACAAAAAATGTTTAATGGGGTAAAAAATGGAAGAAACCTTAGAAAGGGCAACAGAGGAGGGGTCTCTCTGCCTGGACCACAGACATGCAATAGATGCCGTGTACAAAACAGACCAACATAAACAAAATTACAGTATAGACAATCCATATGACACAAAAAATTATACATAGAATGTGTACATTTGTGAAGAAAATCAAACGGGAGGATGTAAAGCAGCTTCCAGGTAAGGAAAGAAGGACAGGCAACACACCCAGAAATATTAAAAGGTATGGCAAAATGTCAGCCGGTAGATAGTAGGGGTGGGAATCACCAGGGGCCTCGCGATGCGATATCATCATGATGCTTATGTCATGATGCGATGATATTGCAATTTTAAACATATTGCAACATTCTGCAAAATATAGTGCAATGTATAACCTTTTTCCAACAATTTTGTCCCAGTTTCAAATGATGTCCCCAAAAGGAAACATTGTCAACATCTGTTTTATCTAAAAAGATACATATCTCTTTGTTTGTCTCACTTTAATTGTTTTGCTTCAAAATGGGATTGTCAAGCAGACAAATTGACCAACACACATATAAAATTAGATCAATACTGGGCTTCTGTGTATTGACCCCCCCCCCAGTAGCGTTTTATAATCGCCATATCACTCAACCATAATCACAAGGCATTGGTTCACACCCCTGGCTTTTCCCCTGGTGGGAGGTAAACCCCTAAACCTAGTGTGTGGACTTTGTACCACACTTGTCTCCCTCTATACAGCTGTAATATGTTAAAGTTGCACTGCTGGCATCAGTAGGCCTGTAACAATTATTATTTAATTTATATAATTGTCTTTTTTTTTTTTTAATATAATCGTGGTTGTTTTGTTTAACCGCAATTAAATGCTAACATTAGCTAAGGTCTTAAGGCGTATGACTAGTAATTGGTTGGACTTTATATTTTTATTGCTATTTCAATTGTTTATTCAATTCAATTGTTCATTTATGCTTATACATATTCATAGCAACACAAATGACAAGGGAGGGTAGAGTTAGGAAAAAGGTTTTACAATAATAAAGAGGAGTAGTTTACTGTTGGACTGTGTTATTACATCATCTGGGTCACACAACAGTAATATTACCAAAACATGTATCATTCATAACATTCAATTTACTTTGTTTAAAAAAAGTAATTAATTAATTATAGCATTAATTAATATATCTTTTTAAATTTGACTGAGAGATAGTTATATTGTTATTTGCAATTATTTCTGAGACAATTAACCACACAGCAAACCATTTTTGGAATTGTTGCAGCTCTAGGCATCAGGCAACATTCTCACCCCCCATTGACTGTTCTATTCACTGACAGCACAGCTGAATGTTGATTAGTGTGTTTGCTTTTCATCCCCCCCATCCAAGTCTAGTTGTCACATACATTTGGCCCCAGTATAATAAGCTGTTTGTGGGCCTGTTTCTGCTTTTAATTTATGTCACAAATTATTATGTTATTGTATTATTCCACATAAGCAAGCCACTTTGTAATGTGTCCACCAACATAAGAGTCTGAACAGGACTCTTGATCACATCCTGTGTGGCTAAATAAGCAGTGGTGTGGAAAAGCAAATAGCTTAGTGATTACATCAGACCCAGAGACAGCAGCTCCTACCTAAATCTAATTTCAAAAACATCTGTCTATTATAATTAATTCATTTCTCCCCCGATGTTTAACTGTGGCTTCCTTCATGAGAAAATGTGGTCATGCTTTGGATGCTTTTATAATCCTGGTCTCATGCCAGCTTGGTTTCTGGGACACTATTCAATCTTGACCTTTATGATATCGTGCTTCTTGGATGTTTAACTGCACCATATTAAAGCCATGTTTTATAATGGCTTCCAACAGTTGAGTTACATAAAGAGCATTTTTGATTTAATGTCCCAAATACTATCTCAGCCTCCGAAGTACAGCAGTCTTCTTTTTTCTCCATCATCCAAGGGATTCATACATACAAACCTGTATTTACATGCAAAAAAAACTAAAATCTAGCTCCAACTTAGAAATAAGAGGAACATTTTATTGATAAAGTAGATTTTAGTGACTACTAACTTGTCTCTTACAAACAGCAAAACACAGAAGATGAGGCGAGGTTCGTCATTACTGTCAGAATGAAGGAAAAATTGATGATTGACGTCCAATAAGATGAGACAGACCATGTGAATTGTACCATCAGAAGTAAATGATCCATTCACACTCAAACAATTTGGAACAACTATTGGAAATGTACCATGCATTTCTTGGTTCCTCTTGTGTTTCAGTGCAGGCAAACTGTTCAATACAAGTGCTGAATGTCACGTTTCTGTGGCAGAGCCATTTAGAAAAAAAAGATTCCTTCTGGACTAGATATTTTTTCTAGTACTGACTTTGAACAGTATTTCAAGAGGAAATCTATTATGAAAAGGAAAAGATGCCAGTTTTACCCCAACAATAGGTCACATTGTTGACAAAGCAATTTAGCGACAGCTTACTGTATTATGCTTTTTATGTAAGGATCCTGACACGGCTCTGGATTGGACAACCTAGTGCTCTGCCGTTACTGATGCTTTCTTTAACTACTGTACATGGAACACCCACCCCTGTAAAACAGTCTGTCAGGTTCTACACAGTGGATCAAAATGCATTCAAGAAAATGCCTTAAAGCCGTTCTTAAAGGTCATGCACAGAAGAGGAGATAGATACATCTTTTGAAGGTTATTCAACACAACTTTTGTTATTCAGCAACTGGTCTTCAACAAGCCGGTCGGGGGTGTAGCGTGATTAAAGACTTAAGGTCTCATTTATAAATGTGGCGTACGCACAAAATGGGGCTGAAAATGTGCATACGCCATTTCCCACGCAAAGGTTGTCATTTATAAAAACCAAACTTGACGGGAGAATGTGCAGTCCTCCACGCAAACTCTGACCCATGCCTACGCACATTTTGGAGACGATGTGAATTGGGGAATGGGAATTGCCGACTTAGATGGTGAGGTGGTGAACTGATGTCAGACTGCAGAAAGTAAATGAGGGAATATTGGTAACTCGTAATATTTTCAAGTACTGATGCTTCACACACGTTTTTTCTCTCCATATCATCCACATTATCATGAAGATGAATCCAGCAGTGTTATTTGTGCTTGTACTGCGTGATACTTGTTCCATACAACACCTTGTAAAATCCAACTTAAATCAAAATTGGTTCTTAATTCTTAATCTGTCTCACTGTGACATTGTCCGCTACAGAGCGCAGGAGGAGGAGATGGCCCAACTCCATGGAATACAGGATAGAATCAGATACCCTAGCATTAGATAACAGCACAACACTGTGTAAATGACTAAATGTCTGTGCATATACAATCAAATGTCAAAGTCTGAAAATACAGTCGTTAAGCTCTGGCGCAATTGTTACACTCAGTGTCCTCATTATCAGTCTGAACTTTAATACTGTTGGTAACAAAACCTGCATGAAGAAAAGTATATTTTCCTTTTACACTTTCGTCTTCAGATTGTATCTCTGGATGGGGGATATAGTTGATGCTGTGCTTTAGGCAAGGTGTTAACAATCACAAATTGTTGTAAACAAAAATACTGCGGTGACCCCCTGTGTGTAATGCTGCATGATGGCACTGCTGGCTCTGCAAGATGACTAACCCCAAATCAAAGAATCAGAAGAGAAAGAGACTTCAGGGACCATGACGATGACAGGCTAATATGACCATTTAACGTCCCTAAAGCCGTGCTCTTGGATCTATGTACTGCATTGGGTCCAGTAGAGAGGGCAACGCGCCGGTACCATGCCGTCCCGGTCCAAATACAGGTCCTTGCAACTCGAGGGGGCAACCAGTTGTTTTTTCAAGTGTACCAAGTGTTTTATATAAATATTGTAATCTTCAACTTTATCAATAATACTGTACTACTGTAATACTGTACTG
Organism: Percina caprodes; assembly: GCA_013375575.1. Lineage (NCBI taxonomy): Eukaryota > Metazoa > Chordata > Actinopteri > Perciformes > Percidae > Percina > Percina caprodes. The sequence goes on along the minus strand of JABXJD010001163.1, from coordinate 39,161 downwards.
ACTTGTTTGGATATAATATAGTTCAGGTTACATCTTATGTATCTGTAGGTCTGGTATATATCGAAGCTGTCCCCGAGTGCCGTAATGCCTGTGTAGGTTTACCTACACTGTGCGAGAACAGGATGAAATTATAATTCGATTTATAGCAATTCCGAGCGTCTGAGAGTTTATTTTTGCTTTTTCTCCGCCATTCGTCATGATTCGACATCACAAAAGAACAACTGCCAGGCAATTAACATACTTATCAGCATTCACAAGGTGCTTTGCATCGACTATTTATGGTTAAAAATGGGTGTGTACAGGGCGGGATGAAAGGCTTATTCACGTACGCACAATTGTGGGTAATCTGTGATTTATAAAGGGAACTTTGCTTACAGATGTGCGTGCGCACGGTTTTATAAATCTAAATTATTTTTGGCGCGTTCCATTTTTGGCTTCTGGGCGTACGTACATTTTTAGTAAAGATACTATATATCCTATAAATGAGACCCCTGATGTAATGTTACTATGTATGACCATTGGGATTGTATCTTTCTCAGCCATGCTTGCAGCTTGGCTCTTTATTCATGAAAAATTTGGTACGCTATAGTACATGTTAACTGAGTCTGAAACTATCTCAAATCTACAGTATATCTCAAATCTATGTTTCATGGATTGCTTTATGGAATGTTTTACTGTCTGTAAAACATTCCATGGTCCCCAGAGGATGAAGACTGCTTAGTTTGGTGATCCCAAGTCTTTCTTAGAGCCACAACAAGGTTGCTATTTTAAATTCTTAGTGACTCTCACCAATTATCGGATGAATTGCCATGACATTTGGTACAAATATCCATAGTCCACTTTGCTGATTGCCTATTTCTTGATCTAACACCACCAGCAGGTCAAAGTTGTCACATATCCAGCTAAATTACTCAGCATCTACTAGATGGAGTGGCACAAAATGTTTGTTTTTTGGGGATTTTGATGTTCCTCTAGCACCACTGTTTACATTTGTGGTTTTTAGTCTGTCTATCTGGACAAATGAATGAATGATGAATTGCCACAACATATGAAACAGACATTCATGTTCCCCTCATCTATTGCCATCATCAGGTCAAACCTTTAATCTTGCAATATCGTAGGTTAATGACCAAATAATTGCAAAAACTAAACAGTATTCCCATCATTGTCAGCTGTGCTAGTTAGCAAATGTTAAACCATTGGCAACACTTTGTCTTGTTATCTAATGCATTGTGTCATTTTTCTTTTATCTGCATTCTCCCCGTTATTAATTATTGCTAGATTACACTCTTTCCTCACATACAAATATACTAGAAGTATCTGCAGAAATCTTGTGTGAGGGCCAAGGAGTCCTCAGTATTGGTGTGTAAGTGGCATCAGACAAAGATCAAACAAAGTGATTGATGGCAGTTTTTCCAAGTGAGTGTTAAAGATTAGACATTGAAGAGCTTACTTGAAATGTTGTCAGCTGGTAATACCAGGATGCTGTTTTTAATCGTTTTGACATGATCTTAACCATTTGTCTCTCTAAAGAGAACTTTGTCATAAAGCTGTCTAATGCTCCCCATATATAGAATTGATTTCATGATTATATATCTGCCAGCGCTGGGCCCAGTTCCGTCTCAGTTCAATCAATTTGGCTGAATGCTGAAGTGGAAAAGTCCTGAGGAAGGCCAGGCGTCTCTCACACTGGAAACTGGAAAAGGTCATTACTTTACCTCGATAACTGTGTGTGGTTTGTTTCATGCATATGCAGTATACTGAGTGTAGAGCACTTGAAGATTAAGATTAAAAAAAGTCAAATATTTCCATTGACCATTTAAGGAATTCATAATTTAAGGTCTTGAATTCTGTATCAAATGAAATAGAAAGACCTGGTGCAGTTGTTTGAGACAACTCTGTATTAGTCCAATTTACCCAACAAGGATTCCATTTTACTTAATAACAATTAGCAATGAGTAAGACCTGATAAATCAAATATTTTACTTATAACATAAAAATGAAGTATTTTTGGATTAGATTCACCGCCGGCCAAAATCCACTTAATAAGGTTGGCATTGGCCCTGATACTGATCTAATCAGTGCATACCTGCTGTTTAATACTGATTTTACCAAATGAAACAATCTGGGCATATCAAAGGCAGAGTTAGGGAGATGGAAGGGAAATGTATTTATAGTATTCTCAAAGTGATTTATACTGTATGTGCCTTTCAAAAGTATTCACCCCCTTTGACATTTTTTCTGTTTTGTTGGCTCACAACCTGGAATCAACATGGATTGTTTGAGGATTTGCATCATTTAATTTACAGAACATGCTCACAACTTTGAAGATGTTTTTTTATTATTGTGAAGCAAACAACAAATAGAACAAAATATCAGAAAAAGTCAATGTGCATAACTATTCACCTCACTAAAGTCAATACTTTGTAGAGCCACCTTTTGCAGCAATCACAGCTCCAAGTCACTTAGGATAAGTCTCTATGGGCTTGCCACATCTTACCACTGGGATTTTTGCCCATTCCTCCTTGCAAAACTGCTCCAGCTCCTTCACGTTGGACGGTTTGCGCTTGTGAACAGCGATCTTTAAGTCTGACCACAGATTTTCTATTGGATTGAGGTCTGGGCTTTGACTAGGCCATTCCAACACATTTACGTGTTTCCCCTTAAACCACTCAAGTGTTGCTTTAGCAGTGTGTTTGGGGTCATTTTCCTGCTGAAGGTGAACCTCCGTCCTAGCCTCAAATCACACACAGAGTGGTACAGGTTTTGTTCAAGAATATCCCTGTATTTAGCACCATCCATCTTTCCCTCAACTCTTGTGGCTGACTGAATATAATCAACAGTTGTAGTGCTACATTGATCAAATAAGGAACTAAGAAGGGAAAAAAAGCCTTTGTCACTTTTTAACACCTTCTCTTCCTAATCCCTTGGATTACTTTAAACCACACACTACATCGAGACACACAGAGGCCAGTAGAAGGAGGTGATCATTGGAGACGAGGTAATCTTATATGAATATATGAATATCTTCTTAAGGCTGCAGCCTGACAGCAATTAGAGCCGCAGCTCGCTCCCCCTTTCTGGGAGCGGATCAGCCCAGCCGTGTGCTGTTTGATTGGGAGGCTTTGATAAACCAAATCCACTGCACACGACACGTGCCCCCTGCCAATGCCTCATCATAGGGGTAGGGGCTCTCTTTCTTCCTCCACTGCCTGCAGGGTTTTATGATGGCAAGGTGTTTGGTGTGGCGATCAAAACCCCTTTTTCCTGCAGATTCACAGATCCAACATGTTCACTTGTGGCTGGAATATTGATATTATAATATCCTGGCACTTTCCTAAGGCTTAGTGGCTTGTTAAAGGAGGGGGGGGTTTTCTTTGCTTTTCCGTCGCCGGAGGGAGGCGTAAAGCACTGATTTGATTTTCAGACGACGTAGACATAGTGCATCACGTGGAGCTGTGGAGGAAAGCCCGTGGTAACCTAATAATGTGCTCCCCACAGTAAGCGGCGATAAATGCGTTATGTAACGGCGGTGGCGGACTGTTTTATGAGAGTCAGCAGGGTACTGAATCTGCTAGTTAAGGGACTGAAGTGTGTTGAAAACCTTATTCCCTCAGTTTGTCCGCCTATTCTTTGCTAACATAAAAGGTTTTTCCTCCCTTTCCCTTTTATCCGACACTGGGAAAATCCAGACCTTTGTACTTTATCAGAGCACTCTGCTCGGCTCCACAGACGTGTGTATTAAACCCTTATCAGCAGAGAACTTTCAATCCCTGTTCAATGAGAGCATTTAGAGACTTGCCTCTTGATTATTTCATCACTTTTAAAAAAGGGTCTCAGGCTTTTTTGTTACTTGTGATCTTTATTTCAGAATTTGCACCATCAATGAGGAGCGCTCTGTTGGTTAGAACTTGCTTTTAAATACAAATACAGAACATTAAGCAACGTTAAACATTTTAACTTAATTCGGAAACAAATATTATTCAAAAGCTGAAGTCATTGGGTGCGCTTTCAAGTCATTCCTCATCTCTCTCTCGCTCCCTTCATATCTGTACCATGGACTTTGTACAGGTGCAGTCATTTCATTTGGATGTTTGATAAAAAAAGGTTTATGTACAGGGCAGCAGTCATTTTTAGAAATGGTTACATGGATGGCACCAGGGTTGTAATGTAACGTATAGACCAAATTCGTTTTACTATACTGGACTCTGACTTAAATTTTATCAGCCACTTTAAGACAATTACAAAGTCAGCCTATTATCACCTTAAGAATATATCAAGGGTTAAAGGACTTATGTGTCAACAGAATTTGGAAAAACTTCTCCATGCTGTCATCTTCAGTAGACTTGACTACTGTGACAGGGTCTTTACAGGTCTCCCTAAAAAATCAATCAGACAGCTGCAGCTGATTCAGAACGCTGCTGCTCGGGTCCTCACTAAGACCAAGAGACTGGATCACATCACTCCAGTTCTGAAGTCTTTACACTGGCTTCCTGTCCCTCAAAGAACTGATTTCAAAATACTTTTGTTAGTTTATAAATCACTAAACGGTTTAGGGCCAAAATACATTTCTGATCTGCTAGTACACTATGACTTCCCCAGACCTCTCAGGTCATCTGGGACAGGTCTACTTTCTGTTCCCAGAGTCAGAACCAAACAGGGGGAAACAGCTTTCAGTTTCTATGCTCCTCATATCTGGAACAAACTTCCAGAAACCTGCAGGTCTGCTGCTACTCTCAGTTCTTTTAAATCAATGCTGAAGACATTTCTTTTTGATGTTGCCTTTCTTTAAATGGTTTCTTTAATGTTTAATTTCTTATACTGCACTGTAACTTTTATTCCTGTGTTGCATCTGTTTTTATTTTTTAACTGTTTTTTAACTGTTTCTGTGTAAAGCACTTTGAATTGCCCTGTTGCTGAAATGTGCTCTACAAATAAAGCCGCCTTGCCTTACTGTACTTAAGTAGACTTACATATATGTACTTTATTTAATTATTTATTTCTAGAGACATTTACTTCTACTCCACTACATTTCCTAAATACAATGTATACTTCTACTCCACTACATTTCTTGTAAGCGTCTTTGTTACTACAATATAAAGTTTGAAGAAATTTGTTAGACTGCAAAAAAGCAGGTTTGGCGAATGGGTCAGATACTTTAAGACTTTTACTCAAGTAATAGTCTAAAAGGTGACTAACCTCTACCAAAGTCATTTTTTGCTAAAATACTTGTACTTTTACTAGTATTAGTATTTTAATAGTATTGCTTTTAAGTATTTTATACAAGACTGACAGGTATTACAATAAAGAGGCAGCAAACTAGGTATGGTTGAACATGTATCTGAGATAATTTGTGAGAATGTAACATGAAAATGCAATACACTCTTTGGGTTCAGTGTGCTTGAAACGTACAGTAGCAGTCGTACAATGTGTTACCCTTTAAATGACTCTCACCTGTTGCTCCAATGTTGTAATTTTGCTGATATTAGAGATATAACAATATAACACACATGAAATCGTTGTAGAATATATTAATTGCATATATACATACAGTATATGATGACGTTTTACTATGGCACACTTTGAATATGTAATTTTACCCCTATGTTTTGTTCCTCCTTAGATGCTGACGACTCCGGTTGTGTGTTACTGAACACATCCAGAAAGGTAAGCATGAATATTGATTACATTTTTAAGGAGCATTGTTCTGCTCGATGCAAAGCGGAAGGATGACTAAAGTGTGCTATTGCTTTTATAAAACAGTCATGTATGGCAATGTAAAAGTTATAGTAAAATTCCAATTACATTACATTTTGTATTAATAATTAGATTAATTAGATGCAATGAAAAAAGGCCTCATGGGCTGCTTGCCTGCACAAACCGAGGCGGTTGCTGTGGACCGTTAGACCAGCAAGTCCTGTGTTCTGCGAGGTAAAATTACTGTTTATTTCAACAAAGAATCTAGTGTTTTTGAAGAGAACATACTGTAGATAACGGCCTCGTTTCGCCATCAGAAAAAGCTATCTGACAGCAAGGTAAAGCAATGAAGATATTCTAAATATAGTACACACTTAAAGAGATACTGTGACAATTTTAAAACCAGCTCTGGGTCATGGCTGTGTGTGTGTGTTGCGTGTGTGTGTTGCGTGTGTACGTGTGTGTGCGCACATGAACGGCATCCCTCTGTGGCACCAGCTTTCAGCTTGTTAGTAATGTTTTTTAATAACAATAATAATAATGTACACTTTATCAATCATGCAAGGGGAAATTACAACTTATTGTGCAAAGCAAATATAGATGTGATGGTATGTGTTTATTACAAAACAGCCATAAACCTATTAGATTGCTTGATTTGAGCTACACGTTTAAATCAAAATGCAATGTTAATCAAAAGGCTGTCAAGGAACTCCGCTGGTAGCCCATGCTCATAAGTGCAGCCATCTATCAATACAGTTCAGAAACTGGATTCAGAAATTTGGCATGAGAGATTTAAATCGATAATAATCACAAGAGCTAAACAAACATTGGCATTTATGTCATTTTAGCCCATAATGCACATTTATTAGTGGAAGAACCTCATAGCGCTGTAATCACTCCATTTGGTGTCCTGATAGATCCTTGATATTGATCAGAATCAGCCTCATGTTAAGCTGTTTGAGGGGATAATGACTTATTCCCTTCCCAAAGTAGATCAGAGAAGAAATTTAACCCCTGCACACTAAATGTGTGCTGCCTTCCTAATATGTTTATTGTATTATCTCTGATGTAAGTAAAATTGATGAAGTGGGAGCAGCGAATGAAAGGCGAGAAACAATATTTTTGAAAATGACGCAGTTCTCCTTCGTAGTCAGTACCTAGCTAGGCTTAATTACAGCTAGAGATGTTCTAATCAAGATTTATTTGGATGAGCCACGAGTATCGTCCGGTATCAAGTTCCAGTCTACTACTTGTTTTCCTACTGCACATACTGTAATAGCCCACAGCTCCATAGCACACTGAGGTTTGTAAAACCGATCCAATTTATGTAAGATATACTTAACAACTGAGTAGCTCTGCTGTCATTATGAACATCTTGTGTGAAACTGCTATCTGTTGATGTTTATCTTTTCATGCATCTTGACTGTTTTCTCCCTTATATGGTTCCGTGTTAGGAGCTGATTCTTGTTTTAGCACAGGCAATGTCACAGTGATGATACATTTACAACTGCTGCTGTATCCAGATTGCTATAAAGCAGAGGACCAGTCTTAACAAATCTACAGACCATACATACACAGACCCAATACTGATATCTGATATTGGGCCGATACTGAACCAAATAGCTCGATCAGGTATCGTGGCAATGGGGCAGATCTATTCAGTTCAATGCTATGTTTATATTGTGTTTTTTTCACACTCCAACCAAGCTTCCTATTGCACATCTGAAGAAGAAAAAAAAACAAACGCAGCGTAGCAGGTAACATGCAGCTAAAGACACAGGGTAGCGGTAGCTTAGCGTTAGCCTACAGCTGCACTTTTTCAGACACTATGACCACTGCCAGAGACGGACATGACCGAGAAACAACACAACTGTTAAATTCTCATGCTTCCCTGAATTCACTGATCGGCAACATTTTACCTTCCCCTGTGAGTTATGCATCTTCCTGGTCCTTAAAAAGTTATGGTGCGTTCAGGTACCCCTTGTAAACTCATGGTGTATTCAGGTCATTTATAATGACGTTTAGCTTATTAATTAAAGACAGGCACCCTGATAGGTGTCATAATTGTTTGCTGATACCGGACATTACAAGTCCATAAAACAATAACATGAAATAAAAAAAAGTCAAATTAATTGCAAAAACAATAAAACAAACTAAACTGCTATAGCCTATGTATATTTATCACTTAAGTCAATGTGATTTTTTTCTATAAAAGCATTACTTAATTTCTCACTCACAGTCACTCAGTTCTTCTTGCTGGCTGCCCCAGGAGGAGACTGAGACCTGGCATCGAGACCAAATAGTGTCAGAGGAATGAAGGAGAGTACCATATTAACATCTCAGACACTCAAGCAATGCTTTAAATCAGTAAGTTGAGTGATTGAAAAACCAATAGCAGTATTTTAAAGTCTGCTCTCAGTGACAGGCCTTTGGGTGTAATGTCTGAATTTCAGAGCTATTCAGGGTCCACCAGACAAGAGCAAATTACAGTAATCAAGCCTGCTGGTGATGAAGGCATGCAGATGTCTGCCCCCAAAAGAGAGAGTTATTCTGTGGGAATATTCCTGAAATGGTAAAAGACAATTTTACTGGAAGGTCTAATGTGTGGATCAAAAATGAAATTGGACTCAAAAACTTAAAACTCACAACTAAGGTGATGCTTCTTGCTGCCTGAGCCTTTGCAGAAATATCTATCTCATACATCCATTCAAAAGCATTCTGTGAAATTTGTAATTTGAACTAGTAAACAATAGAACTAATAGTCAGGGGTCATATAGACACATACAGCTCAAGCTTAAATATATTTGTGTGTGTGTGTGTGTGTGTGTGTGTGTGTGTGTGTGTGTGTGTGTGTGTGTGTGTGTGTGTGTGTGTGTGTGACTGTTGGTCGGACAAATCAAGACATTTGAAGCTGCCACCTTGGACTGAGTTTTTTATTTTTCTCTGTTAAATTGTGACACAAAAAATAATCAATGAATTGAGACAACAAGTGGCAGATTAATTGATAATGAAAATCGACGTTAGTTTGCAGCGCTAACCAATTACAGTATGTGTTCCAGTAGAACATGTAAAGGCTGCTTGCTGAACAATGCAGGTGATCATGAAAGCCTGACTGGAATTAGTTGATGGTGTGTAGTGTTCAGTGATACTATATACTTGCTCTAATATATTAGTATTGTTTAAGTAGATTACATTCAGAAACATCATACAAATCATTTTGTTTAATTCCAGCAACCATGCAGAGTCATTTCCTTTAAAATAAGGAGCAATATTAACAGTTTACTGTCTGCTGCACTGGAAATACAGAGCTACTTAGCTCCACAGTTCGAGGGGTTTAAAGCCAGCGGGCATTAGTTTCAACTGATGACCAGGGCTGTAAAGAGTTAGACGTCATCAGTAAAAGCCTCTCAGAGATTTCAGTTTGCTGCGCCTTGTTCCTGCAAACAGCTTGCCTGCTACTTTTTACTAATCTCATCTAATTTTGATCTGGTCATGTTTCTGCTTCAGCTGTGTGCTTTTCACTTGCTTTATCAGACATAAAATTTTCCCAATGCTCTACCCAGCATACAGTATGGATGGACCGGAACACCACATATTTTGCAAGATGCTTATGACTAGAAATAAATCACAAACTTTTGTCAAATTATTTTGTAATTTACACCTTTTGAATCACTTGATCTGAAGAAAAACAGAACCCAAAACCTGACAGATGTCCCGTTCAAACAAATCAAATGTATTTATAGAGCTCTATACACAAATAGCTCCAAGGGTTCTAGACATGGACTCTGCTCTGTGCATGTTTCATTTTAAAAAGAACAGCAGGGAATCATCTCATCTTCAAAATTTCTGTCAATCACACAATCAATGAAATCGAAGACTGGTGAGTGTCTGGGCTCTCAATCGAGCTGTGGTCTTCTCTTTGCCCATTTGTCTGTCTCTTAGGTGATTGTCAGACACCGCTGGTCCAGTTTTGATAAACTTACGTGGGGTGAAGCATTAAAAAAAGACGCTATTTTTTTTCTCAGAGGGGTGTTGTGGGTGGATACTTAAAGGTTGAAACTTTAGGGAAATTTCACCCTTGTGGCATACGGCTTAATCTTTAAATTGTTTGATTAAAGGTTTGGTGATATAAATGTCTTTTTCTGTACCCATGTGGTACCCGTGGATTTTAGGAATCAGTTCCACTCAAACTGCTGTAGTTGATCCTGGTGGCCTTGTTCCAGATATCTGATTCTGCGCCCACTTCTGTGATGTTTGATTTAGGCCTGATTTAACCTGTCAGATCTTTGATTAAATGAATCAGGTATGGGGGACTGATTGTAGTGAATCAGCTGAAGGTCTGGATTGCGAGATACTTCTGGAATGTCAGGCCATACATTATGCCAGTTGAGATCGATACCCAGGCCTGAGCAATCACATGTCCACATCCTCTCAATAAGAAGGGCAGAGCAGCCAGATACCACCATGAACTGATAAAGCCTAGACACCATACCACAGGTTTTAGGCTGCACAGTAAATAGCTTCCGAATAGGATGGATGGGCAAAGGCCTCTGCCAGGGGACACCGTGTACTTTGAGTGCTGACCTTAACTGCAGGTAAAAGAAAAAGCAGGAATGTGTTAGATCGAATACGCCATCTTTGCTAAAAATGTCTTTTAGACAACAAACTCCCCTTTGTTCCCATTGAGGTGCTGTCATTGGCTTCCCACCAGTCAGGAGTGCTATATTATTTAATATATGGGAAAAAGTGTGCCAGTTACAAGCTACACAGCAGTATGCACTATGTTCCACATTGCAGAGTGTGTATATTTTGTTTTGGTTGTTTTGTTTGTGTAAGCACATTGGGAGCAACGATGCTCCAAAGAAAAATTCCTTGTATGTGTCTTCATACCTGGCAAAATAAAGCTGATTCTGAGTATGTTTCAGCTAATCTCCAAGTCTTGATAAGATGTGAGATAATGGGGCCAAAGCGTAGTTGGCACGGTTTGTTAGAAACATTGGCAAAAAGAACATCATGGCGTGACCAAAGGCTCTGTCATGGCATCTTCTAAGGTACGCCAGCAAACAGATGTATCTGGATTAAACCAGGCCAGGAGGGGCCTCAAAATGAAGGGCCAGAAATGGTGTCTCAAGTTTGAAAGCTTTCCTACTTTGTAGAGTAGACATCTTGAGTCACGGCCGCTTGCCTTTCCAGATGAATGTAGATAATGCTGATTGTATTTACACCAATACACCAATAGCCAGCAGGAGGGGAGAGAGGTTAAAATTAATCCTGGGTAAAACATTCATTTTAACCACTAAGATACGGGCTTGAATCGACATGGAGAGACCTATCCATTTTTCCATATCCTTCAAAACACTTTTCAGAGCAACAGAATAGTTATTTTTAATGATCCGGTTTAAGCAGGGGAAGACCTCAGTGCCTAAATATTTAAACTGCTTAACAATGGGGGTGTTATCAGAGATGGTTATGTTGCGGTCAGAGTTGTTTAAATGAAGTAGTGCAGACTTTGACCAGTTAATTTTAAAGCCTGATAAGCTTTCATACTCCTTGCATAAGGATAGAAGGTGAGGGAGAGACTGAGATGGGTTTTCTAAAAAGACCAAAACCTCATCCGCAAATAATGAGACGTGATGCTGTGTATTGGTGACACCATAATCGATTGGCGAATGGCTTGAGCCAGCGGCTCTAGAGATAGGACAAATAAAGCAGGACTCAAGGGGCAACCTTGGCATGAAGTCCTAGAAACTGGAAATAAAGAGGAGGAAGTGCGTCCGGTTAAGACTTGGATTGAGGGATTAGAGTACAAAGCTTTAATCATACCAATGAAAGTTTTACCAAAGCCCATCACCTCTAAGACTGACCATAAAAATGGTCACTCCAGTCTGTCAAAGGCTTTCATTGCGTCAAGAGAAACAAGTGACATTGGGGTCTTACTGTCCTCTGCTGCATCAACAATATGGATAAGGCGTCTAACATTGTCTGCTGCTAGTCTTGTTTTTATGAATCCTGTTTGGTCAGGGTTCACTAGTTTTGACATATGGGACTCCAAACGACGGGCTAGGAGCTTTGCAAAGATTGTTATGTCACCGTTAAGCAGGCTCAGAGGCCGCTAGCTAGAACACTCTGTAGGATCCTTATCCTTTTTCAGGAGTAAGGAAATTAAGGCTGTGTTAACATCGCTTGAGAATTCAACATTTTCAATCGAGAAGTTAATCATGTCAAGAAGGAAAGGGCCCAATTTTTCCCAAAAAGTTGCATAAAATTCAGGGGGAATCCCGTCAAAGTCCGGTGATTTTCCTTTTTACATATTCTGTACTGCCAGCCTAAACTCTTCAATAGAAATGAATGTGTTCAAGCCAGCTGATTCCTCTGCTGATAACTGAGGCAAATCAAGCTGATTTGTGAGATTTATCCAACGTAATCTGTCGCAACGTGTCTTGCTCAATGGATGAGGAATTCAGATTTTTGTTTCAGAATGTTGTTTATTTCCTTCTTGACTAATGATTGTTCTAAAGCTATCAGGTCAGTAAAATTAGTTTGTAATAGTGAGTCTAGTCTGGTGAACTCAGCTTCAAGGTTTTGCAGTTTCAGTGATGTAGCTTTGCGCGCATTAGAGCAGAAAAGTATTATATTGCTCCTAATAAAACCTTTTCTCGCATCCCACAATATCCTGGGGTCTTCTACAGAGCCAACATTAATTTCTTGAATAATATCTTGAATTCTTCTATAAACTGAGGGATATAGGATTCATTTTTCAGTAAAGAAGTATTGAAGCGCCATCTAACTGCATGTTGAGACAATTGGCCAATTGTGGTGGTGCAAAGAACCCCTTTATGGTCAGATAATGCCATTGGAAGTAATCAATTGAATGAAATAATTGAGTGGGACAAGGGGACAACACTTTAAGTGGGAGATTATGTTTGCCACGCCTTTTGTTTTTGAGGTTGCTGATGAGGATGCAGTTGTATGATAGAATCTATTGGCTAAATGGCCGCGTCCACCTGCAGTAAATGAGTCTCCTGTAATAATGCAATGTCAGCATTTCTCTTTTTTAGTAAGCCCAGAGTGCTGGCTTGTTTATGAGGAGCATTCAGTCCACCACAATTCCAAACTAAAAATTAAAAAGCTGCGTTCTAAATGAAAGTACATGTGGATATTGCTACTGCCTTTCACTTTGTAAAAAAACAAGATTGAAGGAAGAGAACATTCAAATTTGGTCTGTGATCAAGATTGGATACGGCGCGGCAAAAATGGAACACTATTCCATAAATACTTGGTTGCAACAACTTAATTTAGTGTGGAACAACTGGTTCCACACTAAATTAACATCAGAATAAACGCATTTTCCGTCAACAGAAACAAGAAACACGAAGCGCAAAGGAAACTCTCGCCTAGCAGTGTCTCAGCTAACCTATGGAGAGTAGGCTATATTAAGCTAGGTCGACATAGCATTCAGAAACACAGTCTCTGTAATCATATCAGACAACAATGCAAAAAGTCAGGATGCATTAAGAGAACAAGACAAACCAATGATCTATGTTGTTTCAGTCCTGCTCCTCCTCCACGGCGCCCTCGGTGACAGAAACCGAAGCGTCAGCTCTCCCCGCCGCAGAAGTCCTCAGCCTCCATAGTGGAGGTGAATGCTCTGTACTGGGCACCGTCTCTGATCTTCAGTGTTGCCGGATAAAGCAGGAAAAAACCCACACCTTTGACTCGCGCTGAATCCATGGTTTGATAGAAGGCTTGGCGCCGCTTGACTGTAAAGTTGCTGTAATCCGAGGAGAATCAGATTTTACGGCCCTGAGTGACGAGCGGAGATCTCCGCGCAGGCTGTAGGATCGCCTGCCTGGTTGTGTAGCAGAGGACGTTGAAAACCAACCTGCGATTAGTAGTGGTGTTCTTCTTTGGGCTATCACTGTAAATTCTGTGGTCTCTCAACAGCTGCTAGATTTGGGAACCACTGAGGCAGTGAGCATGAGAGATACTGGACAGCATTAGCACCTTCTAGTTCTTCTTTCAACCCGACAATGCGGATGTTGCATCTCTGGTTTCTGTCCTCCATGTCTGCTAGCTTCACCTCCACCTCCCGAAAAGCGTGGCCATGGCTGTCAAGAATATTTGCGTTGCTTTCCACGGTGTTTTTTAAGTTATTGTCACATCCGATCTGATAGAGCCAAGGCTTTCAGTCAGAGATGCTAGCTGGGCATGGATAGTAGTTAGCTTACTGTCATCTGTTGAATCTGAGACTGGATCTGAGAAAAGCGTGGCTCAAGGTAGTTTACCCAGCAATGCCTCTGCAATGGCATCCATATCGCCTCGTTGGACTTTGTTCTTGTTTACCATTCTGCTTCAAGTTACTCTAATGAGCACAACGTGGTAGAATATCGAAGTTGGAAACATATAAAATAACTATTTGACAAATTTGGGCCAGGAGCTAAACCTTAAGCCGCCATCTCTGTCCAGGCGATCACATGACTCCTTCAAATACATATAAGACTTAATAGAGCAAACCAAAGATATTATGGTCCAATTCTGCAGAAAATAAGGTAGATTCATTTTGACATTGTTTGAAAATTACACTCATTGGCATAATCAGCACAGGAATCTCAAATAAACCTATTTAAAAGGATTCCATCTTTTCCACAGTATGTGAAGCTAATGAACTTTGAAGAGGAGATCCGGGCCCACCGGGACCTGGATGGCTTCCTGGCGCGGGCCACAATCCTGCTGGATGAGACTGCTGCCTCCCTGGATGATGTCCTGAAAAGAATGCTGCACCACGTGGGCCAGGACAGCAATGCATCTGAGCCCAGCTGCAACTTCGAGGAGGTGATGAGCATGCTTTTCACAGATGCAGGAGCACAGGAGGTCAACGGTAAGCAATGGAGTTGTTTGGCGTACATGTTCAAACCAGCAAGTATGTGGAAATACAATCACAGTCACACAAGACACAATATAACAGAGAACTCGTACCACAATCACACCAAGACCCCATTACATCTGACAGCTGACCTAAAAAACCTCTGACGTCTGCACAGGTCAACAACTAGCTGAAGAATAGCTTCACCTCAGGCTCAGAAGCACAATTGTCACATAGACTTGAGAATGGTTCAAGAAGCTTTTAAGACCCAAAGGAGAGTTTGGATTGTTTGAATTCAAGGCTGTCCATTTGCCTTGTGGCTTTTTCAAGCGGACACAAATAGAGCTCCATGTGGGGAATCTTGTTGGCAACCATTTACACGTGCAGACATCAAACGTTTCCCAGGAAAACTGTCAAGCTGTTATCCTATTAATGTTTTATTTTTAATTGACCAGGGCCACGGAGAACAACACAACTGACTCAAAACTAACAACATAACACTAATAACGTTAATGTTACTTAGTTAAATATTTTTCAGATAATTGAAAAAGGTTTTTGGTTTATTCTTTTCACCAGAGCAGCATGGTGCCATTTGGAGCAGGTTGCCACTTTTGGTGTTTACGAATGGTTAAATCAGTTAGGTGAATCTCAGTCCATTAGAGCAGGAGAAATCCGCCCTCTTACATAACAGTATGAAGCCATTGTTGAAGCCTCGCTCTCTGCTGCAAGCTGTACTGAACACAGTATCACAAAGGTAATTATTTGCATTCCTTTAGGTTAATGTCACAAAGAATTAAAGAAATAGGTTTAAATTAAAGAGAAGGTTTAAAGGTGCTGTAAAGAAGCAGAAAAAGACATGATAGGGGTTTTCTTCCCACTATAAGAGCATGTCAAGGTAATGGTAGTGTAAGAACTGCCTGTCATTTACTCTGTCTGCAGTGTTTTCTTGTCTGGCTGGGCTGGTGTCCGCAGTTGTTGATTGTTAGTCAGAGGTAGGTGGTGTGTGACGCTCACCCTGCACCGCCGCCTCTGACAAGATCCGCGAGGTGATAATTGACTTCTGTCATCGATCACTCACTTAGCTTTTCAAATTGCTCTCCGAGACTCTCAAGCTGTGGTGGCTGTGGCTACTTGACTGTTTCTCGCCCAGAATACCCCACTCAGGCGCAAAAGAAGATACTTTTTTTTTTTTCTCTCTGTGGCTGCCATCTTAACAAGAAAAGGCTTCAAGCGCATATCTGGGCTGTCTGGAAATGTTTTGAAAATCAATTTGAGCAAGCAACATAGAAAAATAAAGTAAAACATGTAGAGTGACTTTATAGTTGGTTGACAAAACCAATATCTGCCCATACTGTATCAAAATATATATAACTTTTAAAGGAAACACCAGCAGTACGTACTGTAGATTTAAATAGTAACATGTACTTTGCTGATTTAAAAGCAGTCAGTAGCCAAGTGTGCATCCTTATCAAAGTTAAAGCTAAAGATTCTCCCAAACAATATATGGTCTTGATTTTCTTTTGCTTTGTGCAGCAAAAAGTGCTAGTTTAAACTAGTTGAAACTTGAGTCATCACTCTGGGGAAGTGCGTTAGCTGCAGCAGAAGATTCAGGAGAAAAGTAGATGAGAATAAGTTGATAATTAGTGGCACACAGAGGATGATGTAACAATTCCACAAATAAGGACGAAAATTTGAAACATGCAAATGAGCAACACAACTGGGCTGTAGCTGTTAAATAATATCTACACTCAGTTATGTAACCTACATACAGTACATATTTACAGAATGAGTCGGTCGGTGTTTTAATCAGCCTGTGGATTTCGGTTACCTATGACCCCTTACATTTTAATTTGGTATTGTTAATTATTTAATAAGGATTTATGCACCACAATCCTTCTCTTCAGCATCTTGTTTTGCAATGAATTCCCTTTACTTCAGAATAACAAGTTGGATCCCTGAATTCAAATCATGAACATTCACACATGAAACACTCGTGTCAGTGCTCGGGGTGGGGGAGAAAATTATCTTTGTGGCAGGAACAAAGGCTCTTCCCGGGGGAATACATTCATATTGCACGTAAGTATGTTATCAACGTGACATATCTCTTCAGGTATTAATTTCTGCCATATTCACTCTGCCACAGCTGGGTTATATGGCTGGCGAGCGGACCGGCTCATTTGGAGTGTAATACTGTACAGCTGTGAGATAAAGAGAACGGGGCGAGATTATAACCGGCACAGAAAGAACAGAGAATTACAGAAATGAAAAAGATGAAAAGCCCACCGAGATAATTAGTCCTGCTATAACTTGTACAGAGAAGCCAACTTGTGCTTTTTTTTCTTCTTTTTTTTTTTTGGTTCACTTTTGTCTCGGGATTCGGCAATGGAGCACAGTACAGACATTGTGCAGAGGGATGACAAAACAGTATTGCTGAATATGCAATGCATAAATAATAAAATGACTTAAGCCACTTCCACAAACCTTCCCCTATTAATTAAAAATAATACTTATCCTTTAAGATACTCCAAGCATTTAAACCAATACATGATCATAGGAAGCTGAAGATGATGACGGTGCTTACTACAGTGATGAGTGGCTGCCACAGAATGACTAATTGTCAATATTTTGAGTAATGATGTATTTTATAATTGCATTTTCCTCACTCTGAGATCCTGTTAGCAGCTACAGTGCTAGGCGCTATATGTGCTGCTGATTGTGTGCCCTATTTGTGATGACTGTACCATAATTTCTCCCTAAATAGCTGTCACCTTTGATCAATCCTGCCTGCTCTCCACTTTGCCTCGATTTGCATAATCCTCCTGTGTTATATATACTTTTTGTCAGCTCAAATCAAACTGAAAAAAGTGATTTATAGCTGCAAAGGTGAGCATGGGACTTCTTTTTTAAGACAAGGTGCTCATATATTTTAAAAACCTATAACTGCAATAATTTACACAGCCATTTTCTAGTGTGTGAGATTTGTGACCCTCAGGTCCTTGATCGATGAACTTGTTGAATGAATCAAAAAATACATGAGCATCTGTTAAAGCAGCAGTGTTGTTTGTATTTCTAAACTGCACACACATGTTGATTTTCTGTAAACAGTTGCTGTGTATTTTTTAATCAACCGACTTTGCCTTCTGTGTTGTAATATATCTTTTCCAGGCCGGCGGCATGGCCTTTCACTGTGAAAATCTCTCTGTATGTAATGCTCTGCGTGATCAGAATACTAAATTGTAACTATTAATTCAAGCTCTTTACAACATGAAAAATGGTGGCCATACATGTCATTTTTCTCATCTTTGATGTCTTCATTGACGTCGTTGGGTTTCTCAGCACTTGCTGAACAACTGCTATCAGTGATAAAATCCAATTTTTGGTAATAGCCAGTAGACGGTAATCAAGATAAGATCTCTCTGTGCCCAACAAAGACGAGACATTGAGGGATTTTCTCTGGAAAATGATATTTAATATGCATGAGGTAAAGGAGGGCCGGAAATGAAGCTTCTGTGCAGCAGAGATATTTATGTAAGTGCCTGTTAACCAGAAAGTGTGTGTGTGTGCGTGTTTGCGTATATGTTAACACAAAATCAAAGGTACTGGTTGCCCATTGATCGGAAAAGGTGACTGAACTGACTCTGGTTTCTCCTCTTGGTTTTTCTCCCTCCTTCTCCCCATGCAGACAAATCTCAAAGTTTCGTTTTCTTTGATGACGGTAAGCTGTGCTAATTTGATGAAAATGTCAGCCGCCGTGAGGCTGCAATCAGTGGTTTGCTTCTATACCAATCACCATCAGTATGCCGTTTGTGTTCCACTCCACACGGACTGGGTCGATCTATTGAGTCATCAAATGATTACAGAAACAAGCAATCCCTCCCATGTCACAGATATCGATGCCTCTCCAGCTGCCACTCAAATCAACACCCTCTCCATCCCGCGGACTCATAACCCTAACACAAGTTCTTACTCTAAAGTCCCGTGAAGAAGAAAAGCTGCTGGTTCTGTTTGATTTCTTTGAGTTTAAAGTAACATTAAAGTTAGTCCTTGGCATGTTCTGGAGATTTATTTATTTTTTGAACTGGTTATATTATTGGAATTAAGCTTTTCATGTATGCAGCACTTGACTGTGATGTTGTACCCATGTAGGCCGTCGGTTTATTTACCATTAATGTAATTTGCTGTTATACAAGCGCGTAGAAGATTAGAATTTACAACCTTTCTCGATAACAAGGTTTCACCATTGACCCAGTCCTAGTGGACCCTCTCATTGCTATGTGACATCATATGTATGTGTGCTGCATGGTGATGATGGATACCTATAGTAAGGGTTTCATCTGCCACTGCTGTATGGATCCTTCCTGTGTTTTAGTCACCTCCTTCAAAGTGCCCTCCACAATTCACGCTTTGAAGGAAACCAATCATTTGTGTGTGTGTGTGTGTGTGTGTGTGTGTGTGTGTGTGTGTGTGTGTGTGTGTGTTGGTCTACCGATGGTTGAGATCACAGTTAATCTTTACGGCAGCATAAGATCAGAAGGCTTTATTGAGGTCACCTTCTGAGCATAATGTATGAGCACATATCTCTGTAGAGTTTCTGTTGCTGATGTATAACTGGCACATCAGCTAAAAGAAATATTAACCACTGTTTTTTGACTGGTAGCAAATTTATTGAGTCGTCTCATATTTGTGACAGACTGGATTAGAGACATTGCAATCTGCCCCCCACCCACCCAATCGTGTGAATAATGCAGTTAAAGAATTCCCCAAGAATCCAGAAAGATCAAAGGGGCCAATCCAGCCATCCAGTCTTGCCGTCCTCATATTTCATATCAGTTTTCTATTGAAGTTTGTCACATTTGATATGCTGCGTATGAGCATCTGTGAATTTTTTTTTTGGTCTTCCTTTCTGTGTATGGAAACTGCGGTGTTTGCATACCAAAAGCTGACGAAACGGTGCAGAAACCTTCGCAGAACTGACAAGCATCAAATGTGCATGTCTTAATTAGTCTCCCACTTGATCACATCAGCAACCCTTTCTCACACACTCTTAACACCCAAGTCAGGTTTGTTCACCTCAGCTGGTGATGTATTCAAATGTACAAAGGAGGTTGGTGGTGGTGGAGGGAGCAATGTTGGCATAAGGATGTCAGCCAAGTAAAGACAAAATCACACCAGATTGAGCTGTTATGAGGAACGGGTTCAATCTGACTGAACTTTGGCATGCAAACTCGTAAGTCTCCGTCCAGCCAGTTTGAGAAAAGAGGGGGCAACCCGTTGTCACTCCCACCTCGTCAAAACAGCCGCTTTGTCATTGGCTCTGCGTGTCACACTACGACGCTTCACGTACCACTCCAGCATTAGTTTTGCATCTGCAGGGCTCCCCTAGTGGCAGTATTATTTATGTAGCACCCCAACACTCCATATAATGCCCAAGCTGCAATACTACCCTAATTTTAACAAGCAAATATATAGTTCAATATTATAATAACTGACCCCAGACAACTCTTTAAACAAGAAAAGTATAATTTACTGGACGATAACTTAAATGTACAAATAATATTTAGCAGTTAGATTGAATAAACAGAGGAAAAATATATAACACAAATAGGTTAATTCAGCATTGAAATGATATTACAAACAATTATCCCTTTTCTTTACCCGTTTCAACTTAAAACATTACAGTTACACAGGAGTCTTTCTCCTTAAATCAGTTTAACTGCAAAACTTCTTCAAACATATTAACCCACTGTGGTACCACACAAATACACACACACACAAGCGAGAGAGGGGGAAAAAAAACAACGTTGCAGGCCTGATGGTAGCTCGTGTGCGATGCGTCCGAATGACATTTTCTTCAGTGAGGAGAAAACACAGAAATCCAACTTACAGTTAGTTGTTAGTCCAAGAAACACTTCCAACACGAACACGAAAACCACTCAATACGGCAACGTCCTCCGCAGGAAACACACCGTTGTCCTCTCCGGGTAGACGTCAGCGTCCTCAGGAATCAGGAACTCTCTGCCGTTAGCTCCAACTGTTAGCCAGGCACACTAGCACAAAGTTTGTTCTAAACACTGCCGTTAGACAATAAAACATACAGGGAGCAGCTCAAACGGGGAGCACATACGGGGAGCAGCTCAGACAGGGAGCACATACAGGGAGCACCTCAGACAGGGAGCAGATCAGACAGGGAGCACATACAGGGAGCAGCTCAGACAGGGAGCACATACAGGGAGCACCTCAGACAGGGAGCACATACAGGGAGCAGATCAGACAGGGAGCAGATCAGACAGGGAGCACATACAGGGAGCAGATCAGACAGGGAGCAGATCAGACAGGGAGCACATACAGGGAGCACATACAGGGAGCAGATCAGACAGCGGAGCAGCATTACACACAAAATGCGAAGCGTAAGTGCAGCTTCACAGTTGAACTGCAAAAAAACTTTCCACGTACTGTCGGGACAAGTGGGAGGCGGAGTGCACCGTATGCAAAGCTAGCACATATGTTTCAGTGTCTAATAAAGGTGCTGGAGATCTCAAAGTTCACATGGACACAGATACACATATACCTTTTGAGGCATAATAAAGCATGTTCATTGACCTCTGACAAGCCTGTCTGAATTTGTGTTTCGAGGCCGGGCCGAGTGTCCTCTTTTTTGGAAATCAAAATATGGTCACCCTAACGTCAGGAGGAGGTCGGGGTGGATGAACGTGTCAAAGAAACAAAGATTGCTGTTTGTGTCCCGTGTGAAACTAAAAGTCAATGCTGACTTTTTTGATTAAAGCAAAAGGAACTGAATTTACGCCTTGACGTAACGCACTTAACCCACATCACATAGGTAACACAAACCACAGTTTTTTCCTAAAATAACCAAGTAGTTTTGTTTGAATTCACAACGTTAAACATTAAAGTCAAACTACCATCCATTAAAAAAATTATGCCACAGGGTCCTGACCAAGTGTGAAGAGAATATGTTTATCCACTCAAATATGTATTGTTCTTGTTGTTGCTTCACTTGGATGTTTGTCCTTCGCTGTGACACTAGAACATTCAGCTGGGGGGGGGGGTCAACTCAAATCTTAAGTTACATATAACAAGTTTTGAAAGCAAATCATGGTCCAGTATGCAACTTACACAAGAGGGATGTGGGTACTTGAAACCTCCAGTGCACATACACTAATGATGGAGACATCTTGTGTCCAGTAGTAACTGTTGATATGAATATTGACATATTCATAGATTGTATGTTTTGAGGGAGGAGTGGAAACATAACATGTCTGTAGGGTATCTTTTAATAAACGTACACCAAAATAATATAAGCAGCAGAGAAAAGGGGGCACTTCTCGGCTAAAGTAAGTGAAGCCAAAACATCTGGATCGCCTATATAAGTTGAAAACAGTCTATGCATCTACCCATGTGTACATCTTTGCTCACACTACTCTTATCGACACGCGCAAGTAAATTTTGGTAGAAATCCAGTCTGACCACTTCTTTACAGTGAGAAGTGGCAGGCTGGAGGTTTACACTGTTTAGCTAAAGCAAGGGCAACTTTAGTCCCCTTGCTCTGCCTAAGCTGCAAAGCTTCATTATTGCAAATAGACCCAAAACCACGTATAATAATCTTGAAACTACACAGAAAACCCCCTATGCATGGAAAGTACAGGATGTAAAATACATTAGTCACAAAATCAGATAGTGCTTCTGCCATAAATCACAACTCTAGACGGTTTACAATTTCATAATCATTATGTAGAAGCTTCCCACGTTTAGTAATGGCGACATGTGACTCTGAACACTGATGGTATTCATGCTCTGTATTCATGCTCTGTTGAGCTACTCCCAACACTGAAGCAATCGCTCTCTTAGAAAGACATTTTGTCTCTAAAGAAATATGGAAGTGGTTGTAATACAAAGGCTAGCAGTGAGCCGTTAGCTTCTCTTGGATGGTCAGACATTGGCCACCTCGTCAGTTGGTATGTAAGACCACAGATACCCCTAAACATTGTTTGCATGAAACGTCTCCTTCTTTTCCCCTCTCTCTTCATCATTTAATCTTTCTTTTGTTCTGTTTGCCTGTCTCTCTCTTTCTATCTCCCCTCCCTGACGTCAATGAGAGATTGGATGGTTTGTGATTATTACATGGCTGTCAAGCTTACTGCTATTAATTGAATTGAATCTCCTTTACTTCTCTGTCCTTTCTCTCCCTCTCCCTCTTCTTTTCATCTAGCCCCCCCTCTCATTGTCCTTCTTGTTTGTCACTGTTATTTTTTGTAAGATTTCTTTATCATTCCCTTGGTCCTTCATTGCCCCTGTTTTTGCTTGCATGTTCCCTCTCTCTGTTTCCCTCTCTGCATGTCTCCTCCTACTTGTTCTCTCTTCCTGCCCCTCTCCTTTCTTTTATTTTTCTCTCTCTGTCTCCCCCTGGTACTTCTTTTCTTCCCACCTTTCTCAATCTCTCCCACCCCACATGCCAGCTTTTTCCCCTCCTCTTTCTCTACAAGCTTCTTTTCATCTCTTCTTCTGCTCTTTCTACATGCTCTCTCTCTTATTTCTCTCTCCCTGGCCTGTTCCCCCCCTCTCTCTCTCTGATTCTCCCTCCCTGGCTCTCTCGATCCTTGAGCACTGTGATACTGTTGTCATGGTGACGCCCGTCATATTCTGGCATGAATGGAGGATACCTTATTGATGAGACGGCATGGCAGTGAGAGAGTGATGGAGAGAGAGACAAAAAAACGATGGAAAGAAAGAAAGGGAGAAACCACTGGCAGAGAAAATCCGAGTGATATGGAAATGATTGTCCCTGCTGCTTATGATACAAAACATCTCCACCCTGTAGTTTGCTCAGTACTGATGAGTGGAAGAGAACATTGCAAGCTGAAGCACCCTGAATCTTGTCCAGGGGTTAGGGGTAGTCGGGGCTGCTGAAGAATATCTCCCAAAACACTATTATTCATCACTCTCAGCGTAAGAAGTCGGAAAGGGAGATTCCTCTTATTAAGAAGCAGCGAGCCGATTGCCCCAGTTGCCCATATTTAATGATCTCCACTTTGTAAACATGGCAGCATAATGAAATGTGTTTAGATTTTTTAATCTGTGAACATAAGCGTTGAGGTTTTCTGGGATCGGATGGACATCGTTATTAGTTTATCATGATGTGGTGTTTGCACACTGACCAGACTGGCATTCCAGTCCACAGCAGAAGGCGCGCTTGTTAGACACTTCTGATGTAGACATCATATTGAGAGGCTTGGCACAGCAGATCAAGGCTCTAGACTTCTATTAAATGTTTAAGGCATTTTGGCTGACACCATTAGGCTGATTAAAGAAATCAGAGTCAGGTTTTAATTTAAACACATCATTATTTCAGATTGAAACTACATGTAGGGCTGGGCAATAATTCATTATGATAATTCATTGTCTTTCAATGCAGTTACATTGTGATTAAATCACATATCGAGATATCGTGATATACAATTACGGAGTTGTAATTGATAACAAGCACATTTTTCTCCGAAAATCTGTTGTAAAACATTTTGAGGGAATATCATTCGAAGATTTGTTTTATCATCACTGTAAAAATGTAAACTACATGGAGGGCTGGGCAATATATATATATATATATATATATATATATATATATATATATATATATATATATATATATATATATATATATATAGCTGGAATTATTGATGATAATTGATCTAAAATCTCATTGTGAAAAATATTTTGCGAAAGCAACAATTGTCCACCCTACAATATCATCAATGTATTATGTCAAGAATATCGTAATATCTGATCGCCCAGTCCTAACTACACGTTTCAGGATTGTTGCAATCAGCTGCCATGCATTGCTGGTGCTAGGAGTTCAACACTGTGTGGCGGGAAAATGAGCGCGTTGAGGATCCAACTGGATTTGAGGTTGATTTCAGCTAACTTGCGTTTGACCTCTGACCTTTCCTCTGCAGTGCATCTACTGTCAGAGACCATCCAAGGAGTGACAGCCACCGCTACCGGGATCCAGTACCAGCAGTCCTGGCTCTGCATCCTGTAAGCTGTAATGTGTTTGTGCATGCGTGTTGGTGTTTGATCACCAAATAAAGACCCAGCAGTTTTGTTATTCATATATCAAGCCAAAATACCAAAAAATACAGCTTCTCAAATGTCAGAGTGATCCTCTTTGGTTTACATCTAATTTAATATTTTGGGGTGTTAGACTGTTGTGGACTAAGCAAGCAATCTGAAGTAGTATGTGTACAGTATTTTGGTCATCTTTTTAAAAATGCTATTTTTGTGTTTAAAATGCACTTTATCCCAACTGATAGAACTATAGGAATTTGTGTAGGTTTGCCTTTGCCATACATTTGTGTGTGTGTGTGTGTGTGTGTGTCTCTGTCTACCTGTAGCTGCTGAAAGAGAGGTTAATCTATGAAAATGAAGGCCACTGGCGGTGAGGTGAAGCATCAACATTTATTAAAACCTCCTCCTTCTCCCTCTCCATTCCAGCTGCAACGTGAAGCATCTCCAGAGGCGTCATGTTTGCATCTCCCGTCTGGAGAGGCCGCAAAACTGGGGGGAGAACTGCTGCGAGGTCCGCTATGTCATCCTGATCCTGGCTCCGCTCAAAATGGTAACTGTCGCCCCCAGAGGGAGCAAATGTTACGTGGGATTAATCTGACTTTGATGGATTTTTTTTGAGCCACTTGTTTGGTACATTTGTTCATATTTCCTCCATTCATAAGTTTTCTTCTATTCTTTATTCTTATTTACTGAATTTGTGCTGCATTGTTGCTAACTGAAGTTGTGACTTTGACTCGTCTAACTAAAATATTCCTCTTTATTCATTTGTTAATTCCTTCAGTTAATCACTGGTAATGTGCTATGAAGAGATTTTTGTTATCAATTCCACTGTCATTCTTTCCTCCCAACTACCCTAAAGCTTAAAGTCATGGGAAGTATTTTAGCTGCAGGGGTATGGGTATTAGTACTCACCATATGATCAATGTAAGCATCCCGCTGCCATAGCACAACTTATTCATTATTTACATACCCTCCCACTCTGCTTTCAGCTGCTTTCTTTAAAAGGAAATTTATATTTAGTTCAACAGTTCAACAAAGGCAAGTTCAGTTCTAACTGAAACTTTTAAATGAATAAGAATCACCATTTTCTGCTTTTGCACGTTTACCCCCAAAATGCCCAGATTGGTTTGACTGATTTTTTAACAGGGTTTTATGTCTCTGTGCTTCCTGCTGTGCTTCTTGCTGCAAGCAGACACTAATTACCACATGTTAAAAACAAGATCCTGTTGACAATGACAGCTGAGAAAATGTTTTCTGTAATTTAAAGTAAAAGAACAAGTGGGGAGAAAACACACACAAGCTACTGATTATGTGGCACAGTAATTAAAGTAACAAGAAATCATTAAACAATTAAACCACAGAATGTTTGGCCTGCAAATGTTAGTTTTAAAATAGGATTATCAATCAAATCTTTTCAATATTATTTTGCATTGTTTTTTATTTAAAAAAAAACAACCTCCAGCATGATTTCAAAAGAGTGGCCAGCTTTAAAGGAACTATTCTTAAGGTTTTTTTCTCACTTGAGTATTGATTTTCATTTTTTAAAGGGATAGCGTGGATATTTTGAAGTGTGGTTGTATGAGGTACTTCTCCATACTCTGTGTATTAGCTACAGTGGATGGCGGTCGGCACCCCCATTTTATAGGAGCAGGAAGGAATACCAACACGGGAACTAAGCTATGTCCTGCTGTGGATGGGGGCACCAAATAAACACATTTTAGACTCCTAAAAACATCTAAATGTACGCTATATTAAGAATATTTTCACCGCTTAACCTTTCCATTTATGTCGTGGGAATTGTCGGCAAGCACTCAAACAAACCTAAAATAATGCACAAAAACACTGATGGATTGAAGATTAAAGTTATTATTGTTAGTGTACAATAATAACAGACTATTATTATTATTATTATTATTATTATTATTATTTATATAGCACATTTCATATGAAAGGCGTAAACTCATTGTGCTTCAAGACCTGATTGGCTTAAGAAAGCATTGGCTGATGCAGCATCTGACTTCTCAATATAGATGCAGTCTACAAAGCATATAATCTCCTTCAATCACAAGTTGAATAAATTATTTTAAAAAATGTTCAATGAAGGTATGATTTCATGCCAGACTTCCCTTTTCGTCTGGGAACTGAAGCCATTATATCCATCTCTGCTCTCTTCAAAGCCACCAGACTCTTTTGACAAAAACAGTAATTTTAACAGCTTGCAGAACACGGGAGTTGCTGCTCCACTGCTGCCTCAATCGGTTAGTTAGTTTGTGTCATTGTGTGACTTTTTTTGAAGGGTTAGTTTGGATTCAATAAAGTCAAACAATAACAAACTAACCTATTGAGTCAGCGGTAGACCTGTAACTCCAGTGTTGTGCAAGTTAAATTTACCCGTTTTGATCAACCGAGTCTGGTGGCATTGAACAGCTATAGTTCCCTCTCGGAGAGGCCTGTCTAATGACAAGGTAAAGCGGTGAAAGTATTCTAAATACAGCAGACACTTGGGCCTTTTTTAGGTGGCTAAAATACATTTTGCTATGTGGTACCGTCCACAGCATTACATTGCCTAACTTATGTTTCGGTACTCCTGCCTGCTTAAAATTGGCTAATTAGAGTGAAGGTAGTCTCAAGTTTAAAAAAAAAATAATAATATTAATACATTATTGGCACATTTGTGGAAAATCAGAAATAGATATAGAATAAATTTTGTTGAGGAAAAGGAATAAGTATAAAGGTTGTTTAATACAGAGTAAGAGAGACTCGAAAGGTAACACTTTAAAGAAAAACTGTGAATGTGTAGTGTCGAAAGATCTGAAAATCGCGCAGACGGTTGTTAAGTAGACACAAAAGGCAGCACTAGATTGGCTTAATTAGTGTGAAGAAGAGTCCAAGGAGACGAAAGGTAACGTCTCTAAAATAGAGTCGTGAAGGGTAGTGACACTGAGGGTGATCACGAAAGGTAGCACTAAAATTGACTAATTAGTGTGAAGGTCTCAAGTGGGTTAGGGTTAGGGTTTTATCTGTCTTAATGTTTTTATTTTTTACTTTTTATACTTGTGTTTTATCTGTTTTTTGTAACTGATTTTGTGTAAAGCACTTTGAATTGCCCTGTTGCTGAAATGTGCTATACAAATGAAGCTGCCTTGCCTTATCCAAACTGTCGACTGGTTCCGGCTGCCATCTAATCTGTAGTCAATACATTGACTATGGATAAGTACCATGTAGAACCCCACTTCAAAAGACCTGAATCTATCTATCTATCTCTTCAATCTCATTTACGATCATTTTGTCTTGCTTTTTATATTTTAATTCATTACAATACTGCAAGTGCTACTGACATAGCTGTTAAGCTGCCAACTGCCTGTTGACCTGAATTTAATCCAAAGCCCTCACAGTGTTTTGTGTGGGCACCAGTGTCCTGTTGGCTGAACCTTTCGGGTCACTGTTGTGTGCAGCATGACTGTTTTCTTCAGCTCTGAAGAGCTTTCTGTATCCGATGGAGTGTGCCACATATCCTGTAATACCCTTCTCTCCCATCAAAACATGAACTTTTTCTTCTTCCCATCAAACCACTCAACCCTCCTGTCCTCCAATGCTTGTCCTGAGCTTTCAACACACACACACACACACACACACACACACACACATGCACCGACAAACTTCACTCTCCTGTCTCAGATGGCACTGATTGTTGCCTCGTATCCTTAACCCCCTCTCTGCTGAAAAAAGGGATTTCTTCATGCTAGGGAGTTGGAGTGACCCTGGCTATCAGCAGTTCTTCAGCTAACTGCATTATGTTTTCTGTTTGTTTGTTTGATTTCTAAATCTTTTTTCCCCATGAGCCCTCCTTTGTGTTTGTGCGTCTTTCCCCAATGCTTCAAGCACCCTCCTTGCCAGTCCTGCAGGCAGCAATCACAACCACTAATGGCATTCTTAGAGACATTAATCTAAGTCCCTAGTAAACATAAAGCACTGTTATGTCTCAATTATCCCTGATGGTGACGGGTTCTGCAAGAAAAATCTTTGAAGGGGCATGATGATAATGGTAATAGAAATTCCTTTAGTGTTTGTGACAAATGTATATAATCTAGTGTATGTATCGGTGGACCATTTCCATCACCCTCCATTTAAAGAGCTTCACAGCATTTGTGGCTTTTGTCTCTCTTTCCATGACCTTTTTTAAAAAATGCTCTGTTTCTCAGATACTCAGTAAAACGCATACCTGAAAGTGCCGAGCCACACATTCATGTGCTGTTGCCCTGAAAGATACTCCTCAAGCTCTTTTGCTAGTTAGACAAGCTGCCCTCAGTCTTTGATTTTGACAGCACCAAAAAGATGAATTCTACTGAATATATTGTTCCCCTGATGCTACATACCTGTAGGGCCGCGGCAGGTCAAAATTCTCAAAACTCAACATTGAATAGACAAAAAATGGTATGGTTTCCAGTAGATGTATGCCAATGACTTTGGTGATCCTCTAGTGCCACCATGGGGTTGACGTTTTCGGTTTTGAATGAAATTTCTCGACAGCTATGTGATGAATTGTCATGGAATTTAGTTCAGACATTCCTTTTTTCCCTCGGGATGAATTCTAATCACTCTTATCATCTCCTGACTTTTCATCTAGCACCATCATCAGGTCAGATATCTAATTTCTTTAAATGCCTCTATTTTTTTTGACTCGCGATTAACGCGTGCATTCTGAGATTTGGGCCTCGGGCCACTCCGTTGAAAATCAGAAAACGGCTCAATGTGAATGGCTATTATTAGCAGAAACAAAGCTCCTTGAGTTGAAATGGGTAAAGAAATGGGTCTTTTGAATGGTCTGTTGAGTTTCAAAGCCCTTCAAGATGGTTCTCTCCACAAGACTAAAGTTATTTGCCTGTAACCTTACTGTCGATGTGACTGAGTTACCGCCAGAGTACGCTGAGTCAAACACCACTTGCTGAGAGCCCAAAGGCCCACCACGCTGGATAATATGTCAATGTGCCCATCTGTTTTTGCATGATGGGCTTGAGTTATGCTTTCAGCAGATTTTCTGAGCATACAGTACTTTTTCAGGGTTATCTTGAAGAATATTCAAGACAGCATTCCTCGTTGTTTTGGATTGTTGCAATAATAATTAACAGTTGCATAAAGCAAGCAGATTTGTCCACTCCCATTTTGAGAGCATTAAATCATGTGAAAAAAAAATCCCTTTTAAAGTTAATTTAGAACACAAATAAAATGCGGGATTAATTGTGAGTTAACTGTAGACAATCATGCAATTCATCGCAATTAAATATTTTAATTGATTGACAGCCCTAATTTGTCCACATGCAAAAGTTTGCATTCGCAGTATGTCAAATTGTCAACGCACACAATCTTACAGAGCTGCCTCTCATACCTATGGTCTGACTGGAGATACTTTACGCAGGCAGAGAGCCTTCAGATAAATGAAGATCCAAGATTCTCTCAGCTCTGGTTAACATTCAGTTGCCACTGTGAGAAAGCTTAAAGGCTTTAGTTACTCTGTTTGCTGCATCTGCTGATGCTGTACGCACTGAGCCCGGCTATGTTTGTACCATCACCACCTGGCTTACAAGGCTTCGCTGGCACACTATCCCAGAGCCTCGCAGGACATTATTACCATGACACAAACACAACTCCAAATGAATGCTAATGTTGCGCCGTGTCCGCCGGACAGAGGTGGAAAAAGTACTAAAATATTGTACTCAAGTAAAAGTACCAACACTTTGATGAAGTATTACTCAAGTACAAGTGAAATTAGCTAAAAGTAATAAGCAATTAATTTAAAATGTACTTCAAGTAAAAGTTACGTAGTTACATAAATCCCAAACTATTTTGTTTTTAGTTAAAGAAAAATCTATTCAAATGTATCACATAACAATAACAATAATAAAATGGTTTGAAACAATCAATTGAAAGTGAAAGTACCATACATTTTTAGTTTTGAGGGCCATCATTCTTTTTTTTCACAAACATAAACAACATGACATTTTTTGACTCTATAAATGGGTTAGACTAGCAGCTAGCTTCTACACACAGCTAATTAGATGTATTTGAATTAATTTAGCTAGTCTCCTACATATATAGTCTCCTACCATATAGGGATGGGAAATTAATTTTCCCAAGGGGACACAGGAGAAACAGTGATTTTATTAATTTTATGTTAGGTTTGCACGTTCTCAAACGTCTCTTTTTTTTAACACTCTTTAATAAACTCCCTTTCAGAAAATGTGCTTACTGTTTTTGGCCATCTTGTGGGAGATCACAGAGCTGGTCTTGACTGCTGCATCCCTGGCTGCCTTTTTGCATTTAACTAGCAAAGCTTGAGATGTCCGTACCCGTTCTGCATCAGCCAAGTTGTATTTCTCTGCGTGTTTAGTATAGTAGTGCCGATTCAAATTCTAATCCTTCAACACAGCGATCGTTTCTCGGCAAACTCAGCACACGGCATTACCTTTGACTTCAGTAAATAAATACTTAGAAATCCAGGTTTGGTTAAAAACTCGACACTCTGTATCAACCTCTTTCTTTCTTTCCCATGAGCTGACATTTTTGAGGTTTAACAGCTTATTCACGTCCATGCTAATGTCTCGTGAGCTCAGTTCGCGGCTTGCCGACACATCCATGGGTCCGACCATAGACAGCAGTCACTGGTCTCCGTCGAAGTCTACAGCGTGGCTGTGCCCATTAATTTTACTGTCTATGGGTCTGACACATTGCAGTTCTTCTTCTACTTCTTTTTAATTGCGACCTGCATACGTTCCGAGCGCAATTTTCTTTTTTTTCTTTTTTTTCTTTTTTTCTTTTTTCCTTTTGGTTTTCGTTAGTCAAAGTTTTTTTTAGTAATGGATGACATTTGTAATGTAGTGAAATACAAAACGTCACTCAAAACATAGTCAGGTACATTTCAAAATAGCAAAGTTAAAAACTTCTTATAAAAATACAAAATACACAACAAAACTAATCGATACAGTAATGTGAGTAAATGTATTTCATTACTGTACACCCCTGCCGCCTGTAAAAAAATAAAAATTAACTTTTTGCTAAAGTTCTCCATATCCATAAGGTGATAATATGTCAGTGTTGTTATGACAGCCTGTTGCCACTGGTTTAACACAGGTTTAACAAAAACAAGCCATTAATTGTTGCAATTTAAAAAAAAATATTTTTATATACACAGTGGCAAACAATTACAAATAATACACCGAGACGGAAAACGCGTCCCAGGGCCAAAAATAAATAAGGGAGGGAGGGAGACAGACACGAGACAAGGGACTAAGCACCTGCGCAAGTTAGAGGTCCGGCCTGTAGCATAAGGCTACAGCCCGGACCTCACAGAGTCATCGATGTCCAGCCAAGTGTCCAGAATCTTTCCCGGTGCTCCACGTTTGGGCGCCGTGGAGAGCTCCATATATACCACATCCAAATAGGAAAGGGTCCGCGTGCGCATAGATAGGTCGATTCTTGCATTCTTTTGATGTACCACCACTTCACCATATGCTCTCCCACAGAAAAGCACCAAGACAGCGATGGAGCTGGGCAGGACGTTTGCCACCCTCTTCTCTGACATCTCCTTCAGGCAGAAGCTGCTGGAGACAAAGACGCAGGAGGAGTTTAAGGAGGCTTTGGTGTTACAGAGGCACCAGCTGACTGCAACCAACCAGCTGCCCACCGCTCTGGGGAAGGAGGAGACCGACCCCCGCAGTCACAAGCCCCTCAAGGTGGACAGCAGGAGTTTGTGTGTGTATGTATGTGTGTGTGTGTGTGTGTGTGAGTGAGAGTGTGTGAGAGAGTGTGTGAAAGTGTGAAGCAAGTTTAGTGTGTACAACCTTTTAGGCGATAGACACATTTCCACACATTGTGAAGCAGCATGTATTCATATGATGGCATTGTGAGTCATTCCCAGGGCTATGAGATGAGGCTTGTGATTGGTTAGCACTCGCTAATCTCCATGTCAGACTTGACGAGGTATTTTCCCCAAATGCTTCTCATCCTATCTTCTTCCCTCACCTTTTACTTATTTTTCATCATCTCATTTTTTGACAGAGCTCTGTAGAGAAGTAAAACTATGCACATCCATTTACACATTTCAACCTTTATTCCTGTTCCTTTTTTTCCTTTTCTTTTGCCTTTTAAAAATCCGCCTTCCATATCCTTCTCCATTTCGAGCCCCCAACCGCCTCCTCCGCCTCTCCTCCTCGCTCGGCTGGCTTGACTCCTCCATCTTTTCTCTCTCCCTAATCAATCAGCATCAACTCCTGCCAGGCCTCTTCAGTGGGCAAATGACCTTACATCTCTCACAGTCCTGTCAGAACTCCCCACCCCTTAGCTACATGTGCACACACACACACACACACACACACACACACACACACCTCCAGAGGGGCTCTGCTCAATGCCACAGACCAACATCTCCTGCTAATGTTGCTGTTGACAGGCCAGAGCTCCCAGACATTTTCCCTTGTGTTTTTTTTTATAGCGGAGGATTTTGTTAGGTGTTTATCCCAGGGCTTGAAAGGCTCAGTGCCACTCAGTGAATAAGCGATATATATGGAGAGAGACAGATGGACAGAAAGGGGGAAAGACGGGATGGTAGATGAGAGAGAGAGAGAGAGAGAGAGAGAGAGAGAGAGAGAGAGAGAGAGAGAGCAAATGAAACCAAGAGGAAACAGAAAATGATAAAATGATGGAGAAAATGCGAGACCACCGTCTCCACATCCGCAATTGAAAATCGGACCACCCGCAAGAACACACCACTTTGGTATACTTTGGAAAACAAGGCCAAATCGTTGTTGTGTTTTTATGTTTTTCCTCCCCGTTGCCTCTCTCTATCGACCATTCTGAATGGCAAACAGGTGGACAGTAATTCCTCTCTGAGACTTTTGTTTATTCAACCTGTGCCAAAGAGGGTGATCAGGCTACACACACACACACACACACACACACACACACACACAGAATATACACACTTGTAATAATAAATGATTCCATGATGTATAGGGATTTAATGGATGAACCGTTCCTGTTGAACAAGTGTGTGTGGCTTCATAAAACTAGCCAGCCCACTCAGGAGATGGGAAGAGATGTTGATGCTGTTGTTTGTTTTCGGGTTGTTTACGTTGAGGTAAATTGCTTTGTTCTGCCAAAAACCGTCAAAAGTTTTTTAGATGACAAATGAGGCAGGAATGATTTTCCTAAGGGCTTTTCTTACTCACACACATACACACACACACCCTCATCACCTCGTTCCATTTTTATTGCGTAATGCTATGTTCAACAAGAAAATGAAACATTGGGTAATTGGATAATTTGCTTAATAAGCTCAGTCAGGACTGCACATTAACTCTGTATTCTGTAACCTGAAAGCTAATCTTTTTGAGAAGCGTGTCTCCTTGTGAATCACGTGGCTTTACTGTCCTCCCATTGACGTCTCTAAAAATACTCTAAATCTTCTATCCATCGCTGTTGCTGTCATCTCTCTGTCATCCCTTATCATTCTGGGAATGCAGGGATCTTTAATAAATGCACATGTAAATGTGGTCTTGCTGATCTGCGTACTTTGTTTTGCATTACACAGTTGAAGCTTTTCCAGGACCATCTTATTAAATTTGGTGATTCAAATCACCTCCTGTAGAACCACCAGTTTCTTAGCTGAATCATCAAATGGGTCATTTTTAATCCACTTGTGTCATTGTCCACAACAGAGGGCAGCATGAAATCATTTTTTACGTGGCATCAGGCTTTTTCTGCTGTTGCCGTTTTTGGAGGCCATCATAGCCTCAGAGCAAAATGTGAACTAGAATATATTTTACCTCAACAAAGAAAATGAAACTTGTGATTCACTCAGAAACTCCTTTGTTTAGCTGGTTGCAGTTTCTCCACATGAGCGAGTTGTGCAGTCTGGCATTCTATCCCCACAGCCCTGAGCAGTAAGGTCTGGCTACACCACACATACACTCTGGGATTGAAGAAAAAAAAAACGCTCCGGGTTATTTGCATTTCTTCAAACCAATCACAATTGTCTTGGGTGGCGCTAAGCCTGGGACGCAGCAAAACTGGCTACAAGTTAGCAATCAAACACAACAAATGCTGTCAATTGAATGGCGTTTTGAGCTAACGTTAGCTATCAAACAATCTAAGCTAAAACGTTTTCGAAATGATTTCCATCTTCTGTTATTGTTTGTAATGAGAAATGTTTATTTTATGGATTTCACAAATTTCAGTATGACATGTTATGCTGTAAACCGCTAATCTGAGCCTACGCGACTCACATCTGCACTTGACTCACATTGGGCAGAGACACTAACCATTGCCTAATCCTATTGCGATGTTGGGGGCTTAAAACACCAAACAACATTTTAATTAGCTGGACACATGGTTAAACATAATTTTCCAGTGTATCCCCCCATTCGGTAAAACATTAGCCTGGTTCTACCAAACTCTGGTTCATTAGCCCGGTCCTACCAAACTCTGGTCCATTAGCCCGGTCCTACCAAACTCTGGTACATTAGCCCGGTCCTACCAGACTCTGGTCCATTAGCCTGGTCTTACCAGACTCTGGTCCATTTCATTTGTACAGAGAGTCTGGCCACTCTCCATTGACAAGTGTTAACTTCCTTAAAGACGGGGGTACTCTGTTGAAGTTTAAAACTATTGGATACGCCCAAGGTTTATATGTAGCATTAGCATCATCATTCTCGGGTTTAATTTCTGAATATTTGGCAGCGTTGCCTCAATGGACTGAATAGCATCGCTCGCATCTTTCTCCGTCGCCATTTCGGAACTACAACTCTAACGCACAGCCTCAATGTCATCGTTCTCAGCCACTGCCTCTGTTCGCTGATTGGACTGGTTAAAATTTGGCCGTAAAAAAACCCAAGAATATACCGCAAACCCAGGAAATGAAATTTAGTGCAAGCATGTAGGAGGGGGGGAACCAGGCTACCAAAACATCCCAGTTCGAGGGGAAATGCTTTCAATAATTTCTCGTTGCACCATTTTCTTCAAAACTTGCTATTTTCAGTGTGTAGCTTGCTAGCTTGAAGTTTGTTGTTGTTTATTTGAAACAGTTTTGCAAAGCAAGGAGAACATCAGGCAATTATCCTGGAAATAACCCGTTGTCGATCCAGACTACTGTCTAACTAATTCTACAAGCACCATCTATAGGCAAGGAAAGTAATACCAGCACCAGCTGTTTGGATCTGCATATGTAGTAGAGCTAATTTTATATACAGTCTCTGATGGAGACAAAAAAGTTTTTGGGGTTAAGATATAATCATTGTGTGTGTGTGTGTGTGTGTGTGTGTGTGTGTGTGGAATTAGTCAACCTTTCGTCCTGATTTCTTCTTCTTTTTTTGGCCTCTGTGACCCAACCCCTTTTGTATTAAGCAAATACGATCTCACATGTCAAACACAAACAGTATCTATAAAAAGAAAAACACTTCAGTTGTAGCACTCAACGGCTTTGACACAAGTGTCAAATTTGCAACCATTATTACTTTCCTTGCCTGTAGATGGCGCACCCTGGCATACCTGCATACCGCTGCTGCCAACACTGATGCCAGGCTGTGTGTCTAACCTTTTGCCTTCCGTCCACAGTGTCAAGATTTCTTCAAAGCCGGCCGGGGGATTTATGAAGACTTCTGTCGCCGACTGCCTTTCTACCCCTCTGACTTCACAGATGGTAAGCTGGACCTGGACTTGTAGTGAGAGTGAATCATCTTCCTTATTATCGCACACTGGGGTGCCTCTGGCAGCTCCTCATTTGTCTGTCACCCTTTGCCTCGGATACATCTGTGCTCCATCTGGGTCACATCTAGGGTTGTCTCCAACTAAAATGACTCAAATTTCTTCCTGCTCTCATATGTTCCCGTTAGCATCCAATATTATTGTAATTTCCCAAGCCATCAGACAAGGACATTACCCTACACATTCCCTTTGCAATCTCAGCCGACTGGTGGTTTTATTGAGTCATCAAATCATTCTATCAGCAAATGTGTGAAAAGGTTTCTGGCATCAGTCAAAACAAATGTACACATGCTGCTTGACCTTTAGCATTTGTTTTTTCCAGAAGAGAAAAAAAAAATCTGTATTTTGTATTTTTTTTTCTCTTTTTTCTCACCGTTACTGCCAAAGATGCTTGTGAATTTCAGGAAATTATTTTAATTAGTTTTTGCTTTAAAGTGCCTAATTAAACAAGATAAATTGACCATGATTGTATTAAAAACTGACTGCGTAAAGTGCGTTTTAGGAGAGTTTTCTAGCTTCTCAGCTGCTCTATTTTGGTCCTTTGTCATAATGTCCAAACGCATTCATCGGGCTGTAACAAAATCAAGATACCACAGTCTTGTGAGTGTCATCAGTTAATGATCATCTGATGAAGGTCACAGGACCAAAATCACTGTGATCCCATTAGAGCCCAATTAAAGTGCTTTATTCCAAAATGAGTTATCCATCATTTGGATGAAAGCCATAACTGCTCTTACATAACAATGGATGTTATTTATATTTTTTTAAAGGGCAGTATGTAGTGCCAGCCTGTGTAGTTCAGTTTTTCTGTACATACTGATACTGGTTGTTCCATATTGTAGAGCCACTGAACGATGAACTCTGTTAATGTGTGTGTCGTTTTGAAATTAAAGTGTTGAGCCTCCTCCGCTCCATTATGAGGTGAATGTGACTCATGTGTTTGTGTTTGTCTCCCCTCAGGTATAGTTGGCAGTAATAAAACCCTGCTGAAGTACATGACCACAGCCATCTTCCTCTACATCGCCATCCTCCTCCCCGCCATCGCTTTCGGCTCCCTCAATGACGAGAGCACACGTGGTGAGATAGGTATGAGAACGTGCACACTTTTCTCTCCTGTTCATTCTTTGTATATCTGCATCTTTCACAGTACAAGTAGTCATGTCATTTAGCATTGTATTGAAATATTAATTAGTGTAGCTTTAACATAGGTTAAAGAGCCCCTGTTATACTCCTTTCCAGGGTCATATTTGTACCCTTGGGGTCTACTAGAATAGGGTTACATGCTGTACATGATGTTAAAAAAAACTTGTTTCTTATACTTCCCTTTGCTGCAGTGTCTCCACCTGTCAGCACAAGTTTTTGGCCCACCTTCCCACCAAAACAAGTTACTTCCCGAGACTATTTTGCAGAGGCACTGTTACTCCGTACAGCGCTTAGCACCGCTCATCATGATTGAGATTGGTTTAAAGAAATACCAGTAAATCAGAGCTTGACACCAAAAAAGCATAATAGGGGCTTTGCATCATATTAAGGGCTCCTGTTTAAAAAATCTAATTTATTTCAGCTTCTGTTCAGCTCCACAGAACATCCTTGCAGACATGTAGAGCTGCAAAAAGTAATTGATTAGTTGTCAACTTTTAAATTAATCGGCAACAATTTTGATAATTAGTCGGTTTGAGTAATTTTTTTGAGACAAAAGTAAAAGTTCTCTGATTCCAGCGTGTTAAATGTGAATAGGTTCTAGTTTCTTCTCTCCTCTGTGACAGTACACTGAACATCTTAGAGTTGTGGACAAAAACAAGACATTTGAGGACGTCATCTTGGGCGTTTGGGAACCACTGATCGGCATTATCACCATTTTTGGACATTTTATAGACCAAAGAACTAATTGATTAATTGAGAAAATAATCAACAGATTAATCAACGTTGAAAATAAATGTCAGTTGCAGCCCTACTGGCATGTATGCACATTAATTAGTACACGTCAGTACTTGCTCCTGAGTCTTCTTTGTGTGCGTCCTCTCTGTCCAGATGTTCGGAAGACCATCATTGGCCAAAGCATTGGCGGGGTCATCTACTCGCTGTTCGCCGGCTCTCCTCTGGTCATCCCCCTAACCACAGCTCCCCTCGCCATCTTCATCAGCGGTAGGCTTCCTCTTTCATTCAGCTCAGCCAAAATGCACTTATCTTTTTTTTCAGTTTCTGACGACGGCCGAAAATGGAGGCTGGGGATGGGTGGCGTACTAAGATTACATCAAAAATCAAGATTAAAAGAGGCATCTAACCATGTGACAAAGCAGCTACAACCTCTTAAGTCAAGCAAAAAGCACATATCTCCAAAAACTTCAGCAATTTTTTTTTCATTTACTGATGTTATGTAATGGTTGGTTTCAGGGGCCTATGTAAACTTTATATTCAGTTGTGATATCCGTTATGGTTTTTACCCAACAGCAATGTTTTGTTGGTTGGATTTTAAATGATCTTGACGGCTGGAAGCTGCGGAATGGGGCAGCGATGAGGAAAAGCAGCAACAATACCAATATGTAGTTTTAATACCAAAGCTGTTTGTTGGGTTTGTGGTGTGACGATCTTTGAAGTAAATTGGTTAGAATTGTGCTAAGCACATTCTCATGGAATAATTATAGTACATTTCCAGCAGCATGTCTGAGCAGAACAATGGCTTGTTTGTAAAGTTGTAACTCATCTGTGCACAAATCTGCTCGAGATTACAACTAAATTGTTATGGTTTTATAAAAGCCATTAC
>JABXJD010002564.1:0-49887 GCA_013375575.1 Percina caprodes | reverse complement strand
CAATCCAACCAAGCTGGTCTTGTGAGCATGAATGTAAATGGACCTGTAGTATTCAGTGCAGCTGTTGAGCCGTTTGCTCATTTCAGGAATTCTTTTCACGTACCTGAGCTCTGCTCTTTGTACCCTGGTTGGGCTGTCAAGCCGACGATGACTGTAGAATACCAAGTTACGCAACAGATTAAGTCAAACTGCTTGTGCTACCTGGATATTTCACCTGCAGACTTATGAACAGGACTTCAACAGCTACTTTAAACCTATGGTTAAATTGGAGTAGAGAACACAGCACTTCTTCTGGAAATACAGGGGGCATTTCAAAAAGGTGTAGGAAAATCTATTTCTGTAGTTCTGTGGTGTGTGTGAAACTAGCCTGGGAAGCACCTGTGAAGGTGTGAGGCTAGACTATGAACTCATGTCAGTAAGAATGAGATATGAAGTTTTACTTTAAAAACACCATGATTCTTCTGACCTCATAGAGACTAGTGTTTATGTAAGCAATGCTCTCTAAATGGCAAGCAACTTATTCCATGATGTACTGTTATATCAGTGCCAGGAATAATTCAGCAGTCACGGTAGATGGCTTTTTCCAAAAACGTTAGATGACTTTTCTGAAAGAGTCCAAAAGTGAAGGCTGTAATATGAACATAAGAAGTGATTTCACCATGTCCATTCACACATAGCCAAGGAGCCGCCAATTAAGAGCTTTCTCTGCAGCCAAAGATCGAACTCAGGCAGGCAATGGAACCATTTTACATGTTAGGGCTTGGCCAACCTTTAATGAGGAAGCACGTAAGGCAGTATCATTTAATCATGCTTGAGCTAGTATGACGGTTGTGAGCACATAGGTTTATATTTCCACCAAGAACTAAACCACATGATGTCACTGACCACCACACCTATAAGCAGAGAACAGACACTAATCAGTGAGTATGGAGTTCAGATGAATGGAAAACCTGCATGGCACACGACAGAGGTGTCGGCGTCACACTCAAGGAAGCTTTTCCATGTCACATGGCTGTAGGAAACATAATGGCTGCAGGGCTTGAACTTGTGACCTTAGCATTATTGTTTAAAAAAAAAACAACAAAAAAACTGAGCTCTACCCAGAAACCTAATTTAATTCCAATTTTTTTTAGTGAGTAAGGAAAGGACCGCCCTGCCCTGTCATGTCTTGAGAAAATCAGGTATAATAAATACAGATGACTTTCCCTCTTTGGCCAAAGATGGGGTTTGGGGCAAGAACGAAGAGGCAAAAAGGATTGCAGAGTATCAGAATGGAAAATTACCAGGGCTCTACAGTCAGCTGGGCACCTTTGATCAGCCAGAGCCCAGGCGCCAATTACTGTGGGATAATCGGCAGCCCTCAGAGGCCTGACGAGCTGCAGGCACTGTGGGCACAACGGGTCAGTGACCAGCAGGCAAAGGCCTGGTCAACAAGGCTCACAGAGCCAAGAACCGGCGGTGCCCCTTGCTGAAATGCTGCATGAAGGCTGCCGAACGGACATGCAGCACAGCGAGGCAATTGTTCCCCTCCTGTCGACTCAGCACAGTGGCACTCTCACACGCCAGACATCCCTCTCCGCAGACTGCTTGGTGGTGGAGGAATGGTGCAATGGTGGGGGAGTGAGTAAAATCGGTAACTGCGTATGTCTCAGATTCTTCACACGCACACTCTCCCTCTCTCTGCGATATAACATATGCCACATACGTAGAACAAATGTGCGCACGCATGCTGCTGACACAACTGTCCCTGTAATTATGTGGTAAACAAAAAGCTGCAGCGCTCAAGAGAGTACTTGCTGCACAGTGATGCAACACACAGGAAACACGTTCTTCACCACCCCTCTCCACTGATAACCCCTTCCTACAGAGGAAGAAAGGCTTAACTACCTGTCCAATGTACTTCACATTATCTGAGAGGAATGTGGACTGACAAAGTAAAGTAAATGTAATTGTAGCTAAGTTTCCATCCACTTGTCAATCAAATTATCTGTTAAGTTGGGTAAAAAAAAAAAAAAAAAAAAAAACTCACGCAAAAATAGCGGTTATATGTTGCTAGTAAATTAAATTCAAAAAGTCTCATCTCCTTGTTCATCCACTTACATTTGTCTTTGTTGACACCCGCCACGTATGCAAACAGAGCGGAAATACATTATTTATTCGGCAAATAACATTTCCATCAGCATTTATTGGATAAGCCGTATATCAATCAAGATAAAATCCGATGAGACCGAATGTATTTCCGTTGAGTCGATTGTTTCCATAAGGAATTTTTAATTTGATATCACCTAATTTGGATAAAAACGTGTGGATGGAAAATATAGCAACAGTGACCTCTCCAACAACATTTTTTTTCCCACTCACTTTTTCCTCACCGATAGTCTGGCGTGTGACACAAAGGCGGGCTTGGCAGCAATGATTAGTAGGCAAAAATGTAGCCCCTCTACGTGAGACTGAACATGATAGTCAGCTCATTAATAATTGACATCTTTCTTGTGCTGGGGAACGTTCATCATCGATTAGGCTGCTGTGCTGCACTTCCCTCCACTGTCAACAATATAGCGATCTGAAACAGTTTACAGACCTCTACAACAATTTCTCCTTAGTCACTTCTGCAATAATGAAATAACTCTGAATTGTTTGCCTACTCATATCATACAGTTATCTAACAGAAACGCAGTAGTCAGTGGACTTTGGATCAAAAACACAGTTACACAATAGCCAGTGCCGGTCCAAGTAAACCCATTTGGGCAACATACAGCTTTCCTGTAAGCCACAAGTCAGGATCTCAAAGCAGTGAGAAACAAGAGATGTTACACTGAAGGGGACAGAGCTTGTTTATGAGACCATTTTGATAAAAGATTGATATTTTAAATTTTCAAACTGCCAATTCAAAAGCTTTGTTTTGATCTTGACACCAAAGTTGTATTTCCTTTGATGCCTAATTTTTTAATTACATTTTTTATATTAAACAAATCGATCAAAACATTTCATGCACCTGTAAAAAAAATGCTGTCGTAACACTATCAACTGAATCTTTGCCTGAATGTAATGGGCTACATCAGGATTCTAATTTCTATTCTAATTTCCAGAGTTGGACTTAAAAACACAACTAGGGAAAAACAAAACAAAAACTATTAGACCATTGCTTGCAAAAAGTTAAAATTATTTGTGAAATTTTCTGAAGCTCCGGCAGCATACCGTCAGTGGATGTTCTTGAAACGTGTACCTAAACTGCACAATTTGGTACACAATTTGCAAGCAAGGAGAGTGACGATAGAAGGTGGGGCTAAGAAAGGCCAGGAGGAAGCAAACAGACTTTCTGCTCAGCCATGTAAAGAGGTAATGGTATCACTGTCATCCATGCTATGGACAGGGAGTTATTACACCAACAACAAACTGAGATGTTAACATTAGGGCATACAGGGGAACTGAGCAGTGAGTTTTCTCAAGCCAATACCAAAATCGGATTGTGTGTCACCCATATCAGACAAAGCTTTTACTCATGCTACAAACGCAGGGGCAGGTTAAGCCTTGTACAAGTTTAGGTAATATGTGGTAATATGTTTTTACCAGCCATTTGGTCGTACAACATAAAATACCTCAAGCTCACAAATCTATCAATTCTATACTCAAATATTGGTGGTAAATATATAGTAGTATTGATGGACCTGAGAAGCAAGAAAGAGAGAACCAAGAGAACAAGGGCGGAAAACGTTTTACTCACAAGCC
Source organism: Percina caprodes (assembly GCA_013375575.1). Classification (NCBI taxonomy): domain Eukaryota; kingdom Metazoa; phylum Chordata; class Actinopteri; order Perciformes; family Percidae; genus Percina; species Percina caprodes. Next base: position 46,158 of record JABXJD010002564.1, on the reverse strand, counting down.
AAATCCTAAACTGATTCCCTAGTTGTATACCCAATTCAAGGCATTTGTAACCTATTAGTTTTTGAGTCAACCATATGGTTTTGGTAAAGGATAGTGTCTTGGGTGGTCGGATAGCTCAGTTGGTGGAGCGGCCATCCATGTGTGGCGGTTTGTTCCTTGGCGCAACGGGCCGGGTTCGGCTCCGACCTGCGGCCCTTTGCTGCATGTCGCTCCCCATCTCTCCCCTTTCGTGTCTTCAGCTGTCCTGTCAATTGTAGGGGCCAAATGCCCAAAAAGGATAGTGTCTTTGTGAGGTGACAAACATACCTCAGCCAAAAGTCTAACATGTCTAACACAGTTACTAAGTTCCCACCCTGTGAGATACACCACTGGTCAGCCTGTCCTGGGTCACTCCTAATTAAAGCAGAGATCACAGGACTGAATAAAGCATGAGCTGTTCCAGCGCAGGAGGCTCAGGTATCACTCTATAGGGGCCCAGAGAGACAAAGGAGTCCCTGAGCCCCAAACCATACCCAGGGAGGAGTGGTATCAACGCAAACCCGAAAGGCAACTCCTTGCATCCAGTGACGCACCCCCAACCCTCCCTAATCCACACAACAGCCAGGGCAAATTGAGGAGCTTAATGCCCCTTGGACCCAATTAAGAGCTAAAGATATTGTCCCAAATGGGGACACTCAAAGAACAGTGTTCAAAGCACTAAAACACCATGAACACCCACTGTTTTTATTTTTTTAAATGCGCACTGACAAAGCCAAATACTACAAGTAAGAAACAACCTACAGATACAAATACTGCATGTTTGTGTAAAACAGGAAGATTAAGTGCACTGTACTAGTAACTAGTCTTAACTGACAGTAGACAAATAATGCAAAGTGCTGTGGAGGGAAAATGTTGCATGGCTGCTATGGTTGTGACTGTGAGTAGTTGCTTATATTGCGAGTTGCTTTTCGATTGTTTCTAATGCACTGTCAGCTCCTATAGTCCACATATGATTGCGAAAGCAAGCCAGATAATGACATGCGATCTGTTTGTGGGAGTTGGTTGTCGTACTAAGCACACACTATGGAGACTCAGGTTTAGGAGCAGTCACAACAACGCAACAAACATAAACATGTCCGGTTTCCTAACATCCTAACCTAAAACATGGCCCAAGATGCTCCTTAGTCTTCATTTTGTGTATGTTTGGGTTTGTGTACAATCAGCTTTTGAAACAGACGTTCCATTATGTGAAAAGGTCATGACCAAGAGCAACAATGTCCCTCTGTAGAAGGGGATGAGGATAAGGGTTAAGGTTAGCAGTACCAACAAACACATCAAGAGGGTTCAATCCAACTCTGAAGTTCCACCAAACCTATTTTAGGCTACTTATGTTGAAATGGGGTCAGCTGCACATTTGAGATCCTGATTCTAAAACCTCCCCGCTGGTTGAATCTTCTCAGAGTGTCTCTGTTGGACCAAGTCCCAATCAGCTCAGCATATGGAGCCCTAACAAGAGCAGACAGCAGCCTATACCAGTTCCTACAAGGAACCAGGTGGTGTTAATGATGCTCACATGAACATGTGTCCTCTGAAGGCATCACTAGAATTATTTTACATGTAATTTAATAAACAGGTAATCTATTTTCTCTGTGCTTAGCCATAGCAGATGTTTATTTTGGTGCATTTGTGTACACATGTCATATTGAGTCACACTGTGCACTAGGGCTTGCAAGTAGACTGCAGGCAGCTTTTATTTTTATTTTTTGTTGACTTACCATCCCAAAAGGTTAGAGTTTTTGGCAGAGCAGAGTAAAAACAAATCAAAGTCTAGGTCCTGTAACTTGTCTGCATTCTTTGTCATAACCCCCGACATTCACGCCGTTAAAAACAAACACCCCCACCCCCCGATTACATTCTCACTCCTACTGAACAATAACACTCAACTTGGACAACTTGGCATCTCAGTTTACATGTCCTTGTTCTCACCTTCACCCATTAACCAAACTATATAAGCAAACAATTGAGCATTGTATTAAATCACTCCAAATATGCCTAGTGGGCCCTCACTTCTGTTGACAAAAACCACAAGTTGTGGATAACAACATCAGCCAGCACATTCAATGGCCCGCATCAAAACCGCAGCCAAAAGCAGTGGTGGAATGTAACGAAGTACATTTACTCAAGTACTGTACTTAAGAGCTATTTTGCTGATATAAATCTACATTGTGATTTTTTTGGCAACATTTTCTAAAATAGATACTTCAACTTAGATCTTAATACAAAATACATAACCATTTTTTGGGGGTTGGTAATCAGTGGTAGTAATGACGGAGAGACAAGCACTGCTCTCTCTCTTCCCAACCCAGATTTTATCCTGTTGGTCTGGGAATTGAACCAACAACCTCCCGGTCACAGGCTCGCTTCTCTAACTTTTAGGACACCACCGCCCCTTGGAAATAAATGTCAGTCTGGCTGACATGTGATGTGCATTCTTCTTAGAAAACAATTTAGTTTTTAGAACTGTCTCATGATATATTGTCTCTAGAAGTGTATTATTCAACTTTTGTTTTCGTTAAAGATGGAATAAAAATTCACAATACTCAATACCATCAAATCTCAAAAGTTGAAAATCACAATACAAATCCAACCGGCACCCATGTATCGTGAAATAATCGAATTGGGTCAATAGCAAGTCCCTAGGCCTAGTGCCATGGCAGAGTATGTAGATGAAGGGTGGTTGGCTTATAATTTGTTTTAACAGGATGCGCGTGCAGTCAAGAGCTGGACACATTGTCCCGATCCAGACCGTTTGATGTTGTAAAAGAAATTTCCAGTTCTTGTCATCTCATATCAATTTAGTTAGACTGAAAGCTAAGCTGACATTGATGCTCACTCTGCTTTCACCATAAGTGGCAAGAAGCTTGACTATCCCGCTGCTAGCAGGGGACAAAAGTGAAGCCCTTTGACGGCGTCATCATCGCGCAGCAAGTTTATCTACCCATGTTGCATCACTAGTCAGCATTCACATGTACAGCTCCCTGCCAAGAAAGGGCCTCTCCTTTGAGAACAGTGTGAACTGCTGAGAGTAACGCTGGTTTCTCCCACAGAGTGAATCACAAAGCTTTAGATAGAGACTAGCTGTTGCATTCTCCTGCTCTCTCAAACAGCTGACAGACTTGCACAGTGGGTTTGGTGGCAGATAGCCAATCTTGCCTCCCTCATTCTGCAGATGAGTTAAGCTATGAGTTACTTCTAAAATTTGGGGTAGAAAGAAATTACTCTTATCTCTTTGGATGGGAGAGACATCAAATTCCCTTCCAGAAGACATATATACAATTTCCAAATGATAAGAAACACTTTGTACCATCACCATAAATACTTAGCGACATTAGAGAACTAGTCATTTAATCCATTAGTGGATCACCCAAAAAATAATTTGCAACTATTTTGGTATGTAACTGATTCATAATTTCAGTGATTTTCCAAGCAAAAATGCCAAATATCTGCAGGGTTGAGGCTTTTCAATGTGTGGATTTTATGCTTTTCTTTGTCATATGTGGTAGAAAATTAAATATATTTGGGGTTAGGACTGTTGTTAGGATTATATAACAAGTGATATGATGACCTCATACTTGGCACTGAGACATTTTTCGCCATATTCTGACATTTCCCAGCCAAAGCAATTAGAGAACTTAATTGGCAATTAGTCTATAATGAAAATAATTGTTGGTTGCAGCCCTATAAAACTGTACCATCAGTTTAATAAAGATTAAAACTTTCAGATTTTCTCCTCACAGTGGTAAGAACAAAACAGTGGCATGTACCTAGTGTTTTACATGATGCCAAACGGAGCCAAACTCAGATTGTATTATATACAAGTTACAAACATCACCACCACCCCATTAACAAAACAACAAAGTAATGACTCAACAATTATGGCTAATGAGAGCATCCACATGTGGACGCTGTCCAATAAGCGGGATGTTTCAGTCAAATGGGAGAGCTGCTGGGGCAAATACACAATCCATCACAGAGCTATCTTTGTAAAGTCTGCATGTGGAAGGTAATCTGCCCACTGATGTTTATCTGATCAGTTGTTGTGCTAAGAAGTAAACTCCCATAAAAGCTATGACAGCATTACCATATAAGAGAAGAGAGAGGCACATGATCACACGGTACAAAAATTCCAGTTTATATCTTCGGGGCAATCAACCTGTCGGTTGGCTAAGTGCTCAACATATGAGTAGCTGTCTTTTTTAACCTTACGTTTCGATTGTAACTGCGATGTTGTGACACATGGTTACAAACCTGCCATGTCAAGAAACTTAACTGTAAATGAATACACTGGGTTAATGCCAGCCTGCATTAGCGATATAGTAGATATATAGTAGCGATGATAATACACAAGTGGTCCGTGTGACAATCTAAGAATGATGTGCTAGCTTGGTGGTTACTATAATTCCATCCATAAGTGACACAATGACAGAATGTATTACTATTATGGTCATGGGATTCATATGGACTTGCTAGCTGAAATGAGAACGAGGTTTATTTGTTGTTGTATTGTCCTGTTTACGGGGACGTAAGGAATGAATGACCTGTATGATGTATGATGAATTCTTCTGGATGGATGATTACGAAACCTGTGACTTGTGTTTTAAGAAAGGAACCTTTTTCATAGCAGATTTTATTCCCAAGCTTGGAAGAGAAGACGGGGTGCTTTAAGAACGAGCTGTGGAAAAAAACCTATCATTTAGTAAATTAAATTATTAAATAAAATGTTTAAATACTGCAACTGAAATGTTGCCATCTTATAAGCAAGTGAGAGCTGGGCACTTCGTGTGCATGACACGGAAACAAACAAAAAGCTAATTAATCATACACTTTCTGGAATAAAACAAAAATCCTAATAGATGGGAACCCGTAGTTTTATTTGTGAAAAAGGGGGTCCCTTGACGTGAAAAAGTTTGGGAACCACTGTGCTAGCTGATAGCTATTTCATCATTTTAGTCTGAGCTCGGTTCATAATTTCGCTGAGTAATGTTCACCTCTTAAAGTTAACCAGGTAAGTGGAGCTACTTAAAACCTAACCTTAGCTAGCTAAATAACCTCTTAGCTAATTCGGTAGCGCAAAGGAAGACCTGTACATCCCCCGCGAAGGATGGTAAACACCCTCACAGTTTACATTTTGCTCATTCTTTTTTTTTATCCTACTCAGGTTAGCAAGCCAGCTCAAAGCCATGTAATTGGGTCTCCGGGGAGCTAAGAGCCGTGCAGCTAACATAGCTGCGTGTGCCGCATCCGAAAAACACAAGCTAGTGCTGCTTAGCTCGGCGAGCTAACAAGCGTAACCGGACAGGCTAATAAAGATATACATTTTTCAAACCTACCTGTGACCACCGCTGCGACCAGAAGATGCACTGTCAATGCCGTCACCTATGTTCCACGAACCGTGCCGTGCCGAAATAATTCAAATTCCACAGAAAGAGTCGGAAGAGACGCTCGCAGTCCAATCGCTTCAGCCACTGCCGCTGAATGGCTGCTACGCGGAGACTCAACCAAACCTCCTCCTTAGCAACGGACCGCCTCCGCGCGACCTCATTGGCCGGCGCGTGCAGATTTGAGATGATCGATAGTCGGCAGTGCAACCTGTATTAAACAGGACTTTTACTGCATTTTTGAGCCTAGTAAACTAGTAGGGAGGCATTAACTCAGCTGCCAGATCGGGCAAATACCACAAATTAAATGACTACAATTAGTGTAGGCCTACTGTGACCTGCTGAGTCCAGACCAAACCCTCATTTGATGCTCCATAAAACAACTTATCAAGGTGCTTACTAACAGGTTGTCCAATTTTGGAAGTGGGAACAATGTCACTTGAAAGATATCTGGAAGTTATCCACTGGGTCCTACCTCCATGCACATTTCAAAGTACATAGATAATGGGACTGAGTCACCAGTGTCCATATATCTTAGACCAGTTGTTGAAGAAGCATTCAGAAGTATTGAGACAGAAGTAGCAATACCACAGTGTACAATTGTGCAAGTCCCATTGTAAAATTGCAACAAAAAAGTACATAAATATGAGCATTATCAGCTAAATGTTGCCTACTTAAAGTATCAAAAGTAAAAGTAGGCTACTCGTGTAAGTAGCATGGTACTTTGGTATTTGGTTGAGGTGGAGCTAATTTGAATGACATGCTGTGTGGTAGTTTTAATCTATAATGCATCAACTCTTATGTTGAAGTTGATATGAATTCGATCTTTGCACGTAAGAAATCCAAATGCACAGAGTAACTTGTAACTAAACACTGTCTTTTCTCCAGCTTCTGCCATGTGTGCCTCCGCAGCTTCCTCCCCTGATGATGAAACCTCGGCCCCTTTAAAAGGCCAGAAGTTTATCAGCATTAACTTGCATTCCTGGCATAGCTAAGAAGCCTACTAAGCTGCAGTGTGACATGCTGTGTGGCCTTGGAAGTCACAAAACCAACAAAGAAAAGAAAACCTAACAAAGTTGTCAAGCCTGTTATGCGAATGCTTCTTGTGCCAGTGTATTTCTTTGGAGATGTGAATATCTCTCTCTCTCTCACACACACACACACAGTTGTGTCTCTATCTATTTTTCACTGTCGCTCTCTTTTTATTCTTTATTATCTTGAATCCATTCTTCTTTATGACTCCTACTTTACACAAAGGCTTCACACATCAACCTGTCAGCCATGCAATGTTGTTGGAGAGCCTCTCACATATCTGTGAGGATGCTCTACCCCCTTGTGGTTACTTTCTGTAACTTCAGCTACACAACTGCTTAATCACTGTTTTAATGGTGTTTGAACTGCAGAGAAGTACTCAGATCTGTCACTTTAGTACCAAGTGTAGAAATACTCTGTTAGAAGTAAAAGTCCTGCATTCAAAATGTTATTCAAGTAGAAGAACAAAAAGTCTGCAACAAAACAAACCCAAAATACTCATTATGCAGAATGACTCATTTCTGAATAATACACATTATATAATTTCCAATGCATTAATGCATCACTTTAATGCTGCAAATGGTTAAGGTGGAGCTCATTTTAACTACTTTACACACGGTTGGGTAGCTTAAACCTATACCAATATATCAGAATGTTTTTGTTGATTGGATTTTGTATTAATAAGCAAAATTTGTAAAGTACCGAGTATTTAAAGCTGTCAGGTAAACGCAGGCGTAGGAGTAGAAAGTATGATATTTCCTCCTGAAATGTAGTGCAAAACAGCATAAAATGGAAATATCCAAGTAAAGTACCTCACAATTGTAGTACAGTACTTATGTAAATGTACTTACGTAATTACTTTCCACCACTGGAACTTATCAAATACCCGTCTAAATGTAGACACACTCACACGTCCATCACTCTCCTGTTGTATGTACATGGTCTTTCATGACTTTTATGACACAACAAGCACTACTCAAATTCTAAAGATTATTTTTTGGGGCATTTATTCAATAGGACAGCTTCTATGAAGGGTCACAGGTTGGAATTGAACCTACAACCACTGCAGCAAGGACTGAACCTCTATACATGGGGCCCACGCTCTACCAGGTGAGCTGCAGTATTCAGGTACCCGATCTGATTTTAGAATGGTTTCTTTAATACATGTTTGTATTGTGAAGCAACATATTTGTTTTCTATTCTATAATATTCCAACTTATTTTGCAAATAACTAGAACAATAATTCCTTTGTTACCACATTTTATTTTTCAAACAACATATAGAGTACTTGACACAAAAAACAAGCCATTATCTGCTTCAAATATTTACATAAAACTTTGTAGAGAGACAGAAAAGAAAAACATTCTTTGGGTCTGACCATGCAAAACAATAAATAATGTTCCTGACAGTGCTTTGCATGGTGCTTTCAAGACTGCTATTCAGCAATAATAAAAAAAAAAAAAAAAAAAAAATAAGCTCAGATTTTTACTTGGCTATACATAAAGCTGCCCTGGTCCACACAGTCATCACAAATGCCTCAACCTAAGACTAGGCAAGAATACAAGCACTTACTATGACTCAGAGTCAGGTCCACCTCAACACATTTGCTACTGTACAGTATGCACTCATTCGTGTTAAGGGACACCGCACTACTCAATTTTAAGCAAATTGTTTACCAGGATATACTGTAGATACAGAAATGAAAAAGTCAGATGTGCAACAGTTTTTCAGTGAAAAGCTTAGATTACGTAGAACTGCAGCATCCTGGAAGGATGAAGCGCTGTACAGAAAAGACCTGTGAAATGTTTTCAGCGATGCTCTTGTGTCCCCATTGACCAGGAGCTCCAAGATGACATCACAGAAGTACAGTTCATTTCATCCCTCGACATGGCGACAGACCGACAGACCTCCTTCCCTCCTCCTCCCCCGGCCACTGTGGCTCAGGTGATGATTTGGGGCTCCCAGGACTGGCTGGCCACCAGGGGGCGACACTGAGTGGCAACCAGAGGGCCTGTCGGGGTCTGACTGTCCAGGCACAGACCACTGACCATGTGCTGCAGAGCCGTGCCTTTAGGCTTCCACTTCTAAAAGAGATTCAAAAAACATAATAATAATAGGTAAAAACACATCTGTCGGGTCATTTTCATAGAATCAAGATTCACGATTAATTTGTCTTGGGCACCAGTGCTTCAGCTGTTAAAAAAAACATATACAACATGATACAAAAGTCTTAGTTTGTAAAGTAACTAGTAACTAAAGCTGTCAGATGAATGTAGTGGAGTAAAAAGTGCAATATTTCTCTCTGAAATGTGGCGGAGAAGAAGTAGAAAGGGGCATGGAAAGAAAAAGAAAGAAAAGACTCAATTAAAGTACCTCAAATTTATACTTAAATACAGTATTTGAGTAAATGTACTCAATTAAATGCCACCTCTGGTGGTGTGTGTGTTTGTGCAACAAAGACAAGGAGGAAATCAAAAAGGAAGGTAAAAAGAATTTAGTAGCAATGATGAGTACACTCTGTTTTTGTCGTGTGACATGGAGCGCCCTTCAACTGATAACAATTTGTGATAGAGTTGCAGAGTTTTCTGTGTCCTGAAATATGGATAATTCATGCCAAGGAAATTCCAAGTATTCCATAACATTAATCCTTATTGGACAGGCTTCTAAATCAACTTTTAGACCAGCCGTGTGCATAATGTCTCCGGTGAAACCCTAACTAATGAAATTCTTTCAAGATAACATCAAGAATTTCTTTTCTTTTTTTTAAAGATTTTTTTAGGGCATTTTTAGGCCTTTACGTCCACAGGACAGCTGTGGACATGAAAGGGGAGAGAGAGGGGGAGAGTCAAACCCGCGGCTGCTGCATTGACAAGTAAACCTCTATATATGTGCGCCCGCTCTACCAAATGACCAAACTTGGCCACTACATGAAGAATTTCTAAATAAAATCCCCCCCAGAAATTTTCAAAACAATAATGCTGAGAAAATAAAACTTCGCACTAGTTATTCCAGACTGTTCTTATGAATCAGTGATCAGGGGGAAGTTTCTGTCGTATTGATGATTATCGGATAAACTCTATCCTTCTAACCTTAGTTTTGGTTTGATATCATATATATATCGTATTTACCAGCCTCACTTGTTGCTCCAAGAGTGAATCACTACAGTACTCTTTCATTTAGAGAGCAGAGTCAAAAACACAAGTTTTTTTGTTTGTTTTTTTCCTTCAGGGGATTGAGCACTCAGGGCAAAGAGGCCAAACGTCTCCCACAGCAAGAAGTGGTTGCTCGTTGACGGGCAGGTTTCCAACAAACTCTCACAGGACTGCGACGGGCCAGCAGAGAGATGAGAGGATGGCCTGGCAAGAGTCCCGCGCGCTCATACACATGGTTTGAGTTAATAACTCCCTCTTCGATGTCATAAATCAACTGTGCAGCCAGCGCGGGTCCACATGGGACATGCATGTTCGACACTCACAAAGGGGAGATCTAGGAAAGAACAGGGTGGGGTCTGAAACTAGGCGAGCGCTTGTTCTACTGCATCTATAAAATCAACTGCTCTTGCAACAAGGCCACTCAGATGGACAGATGCAGCAGCAGCCGGCGGGCTGCTGCTGCATCTGTCCTGGAACCAACTCTTATCTCCAAATCTTCCACGTCTGAGTTTCAACGTGTGAGTGGCACATCAAGGACAAATGATTACAAAATGAGATAACTGTTTGGAAAAAGTCCTACTGTTGAAAATGACCGATTAAAGCAAATTCCATTGTCCTTAGTTAACACAATAACTTCACAGAACACCTCGTTTATCAAATAGATTACACTTTTTTTTTGGTTAATGGTTTGTGTCCATTGTGGTGTTTTTTGACAGCAGGGATCACCCAGCTTCCCAGAATTGGTCGCAAATAAGGAACGGGCGAGCTTCTCGTAGGTCGCCGTGACACTACCAGAATGCATTGCCCGGCCGCTCACACAGACAACGAACGGGAAGCGGAAAAAAGACGCTGGACAGTGGACACGTACCATAACACTATTTCTTCTTACCTGTCTGGGCTCTTTTGTATTGCAGGTCTCCATCTTGACCTTTGACCCTGCTGTGAAGGCTGAAATGGCCAGGCAGAGGTCCTGCTGCCGGAGCAGTGGCTCTATTAGTTCCCATCTCTGCAAAATATGAAAAAACAGTTGACTGTGGTGGCTGCTATTAAGGTTCATGTGCTTTACATTTAACATCAATGCAATGTCCTGTTTTTTTTTAGTTTTTTTACTAAATGTATTGCAATCCAACAGGTTTTGTGTAAACACATGGTTTCCAGATACAGTACATGCAACTAACTCAAAAGGGAACTGAGACAAATAACTTAACTGGATTACAGATTTCTACAGTTATCAATCAGAAAACTCAACTGATTTAAAGAGATCTAGTCTGAAAATTGGCAAACTTGGCTGTGGTTACTTCCTGGAAAGGGAAGGACTGTTCCAAGGTTTTCTCACATTGAACCCCATTTCCTTGTTAGCAACATGCTCGTGAATCTTTTTGGCTTTAATCTGAGCCACGGGCTGCAAAAATAACACCTACTAATACCTGTGATGCCCAGCTGAGCTCATCATGAGTAATACAATGATAAAGTCGCTACGGTGACTAATGCTGACGAACGTGACTAAACGTAAGTTCGCTTTTCATCATGTGACATCTTTGAAACCTCGCAAAAGTCATATTTTTCACAACAAAAGCCATTTATGTTACCATACTAATTTGTCAGATAAATAATAGTCTGGATCAGCAGAAGTACATCTCCATGGTAACTGCCTGACGCGGCGGATGGTCATCACCTTCCGCTCTCTGCGGGTCGCCGTTCTCAAACTCCGTTCTCTTTGGGAAACAACAACAAACTTTGAGCTAGCAACATGCTACACGCTGAAAATTTCAAGTTTGGAAGAAGGTTTTGATGGTGCAACAAGGCAAGCCTGCATGGTCCTTTCGGGGAATGATTGTAAAAATTTACAAAGAATATGTTAACTATGTTTCTTCTCTAATGGGGACGTTCAACCATGTATCCAGCTAATTTAAGTAGCTCACGTTACTGAGTTGTGTGAACAGTTAACTTCATTTAATATTTGATAATGAATTCATATTGTCTGTGGCGTTGACTTTTTCATAGTGCAAATGTCCCACCAAAAGTTCTTTCCTGGGACTATTTATCGGAGCCACAGTCTCTGCGTCCAGAGCTTAGCACAGCCCGAGACGGTTGTGATTGGTTTAAGGACATGCAAACAACCCAGAGTGTTTTTTTCTCCTATCTAGGAATGTATGTGTGGTGTAGCCAGACCTTCCTCCACAGGGCTGTGGAGACAGGGCTGGGAATGCAAGACTAAATAAATACCAATACTATATACTAAATATGTGTAATTTTTCACATCTAACATTCACATCATCACTAATGCTTGGGCCCCGTTGCACATAGTCCCTGTGCCTTCTACCGTATTGTCATTAGGTCAAATTATTCCTGCACATATTCTGGCAGTAATTCAGATTTAAGTGTGTACCCACAGTCACTAATCACTAGTGGCAGAGGACTGACCTGGGACTGCGGCCTGATGGCTCCGACGCCCCTGCACTCTGCCAGGCCGAGGGTGTCGGTCCCACGGGTCTCCAGACACAAACCGCCTTGTTTGAGCACACTGGACACCGCTTCCTGCTCCGGCACCTGACGGAGCCATTTACACAGAGGAGAGACACAGGGGTCAAAGAGGGGTCTTATTACAGCAGTAAATAACAAATGGGTTGAATTGACTGCTTGCTTCGTTGTGTAATTGAACCACACCTCTAAGTATTGCGCCCTATTGCAACACACACTTATGAAAATGTGCAATTGCAATTGGAGAAACCACAGTGATTTGGAAGAACTACACAGAGTAGATCCAGCCAGAGAGGCTTAGGAAACGAGCTGCTGGGATAACAGTGATACCACACTCGGATGTTCCCATCCATATCACATATATTTAGATCATTGGTTGTGATCTTGGGGGTCATAACAACCCGAAGGATTTGCAAGATCTTTACTGATTTAATCGCTTGGGAGGGAGACATTTTGGCCCGCATTTATGATTGTGTCTTTTCTTTCTCTAAATGTGGCTTTTTACTTTTGAAATGAAAGACCGAAAATCTGTTCAGCCTCTATTAATCAATAAAAAAAACACAGCCAAACCCATTTTTTCAGGGTATTTTCAATTCACGAGTATTTTCATGAGTCAAATTTACGAGTAGGTTTTTGAAGAAAAAGGAAACTTTGGCTCTCTTGAGTACAAAATAATAGTCACAGGTCAGGCATAAAAGTTGTCCACGAATTCCAGGATAACCTGCAGACATAACGTATACCTCCACTCAAAAATCTAACTTGGATGTTCCAGTGCACCCACTGTGCTCACCTTAAATCTGCATTTAAACGTGTATGCTTCGGCATTTGGAAGTGTGATGTGGAAACTTAAAGTTGAACTTGAGCCACAGCGACAATGGACTTGATATTGAAGCAGGAGACATCTTGACAATATTATCTGTGCAATAACACTGTAATGTGTGCATACTTAATACTTAACTGCTATTATTATTATTATTATTATTATGTTTCACCATTGCAACACCTTATAATGTTAATTATGTAAATAATGTATCATAATATTCCTTTAACTATGTAAATATCCACACTACTTATTTTTCTTTATTTATATTGCTACTATTTGTGCAACTGCAACGCAGAGTTTTCCTACGGGGATCAATAAAGCATTTCTGATTCTGATTCTGATTCAGTCCAGTTACATTTATAAATTATAAAATATTTGCATATTCATAAATTCTGGATTTTTCAATGTGATTTTTTGTGGGGAAAAAACCCATCAGAGTATTTCATACATAGACAAAGCTTTGACAGACAGCATGATGTAACCTGTTCAACATCAACGACAGTGACTGCAGCTCAGCTCAACTAGAGCATCGTACCTCAGCTCAGGATAGACGTTCTCCATGTACCAGCGGAAAGGTTTGCAGTTCAACTTCCGCCGCAGCGTCAAGCGGTCTGCAATGCTACAAAAAGAAACCGCAACACAGAGCGAGACACAGTAGAGAAGACAAAGATGTTCAAAAATGGGCTCCTGATGCAGAACTCAGCTGAACCTGATACGAAGCGTGGTTAGAACAACTATTTTAATGATCGCCTGACTGATGCGTTAAAGAATGTATGGACACGGTATTCAAAAGTTGACAGAAGAGGGTGGTAGTATAATGGACTGACCTGCCAAAGGCCTTGCCCTGGGCTGACGGCCTTGCAGAGTAGTAGTACTGTTTAAATTCATCCATCCACACCTCAGCAGCCCGCCGGGTGTTCCTGCGTGGACACACACACACACACACACACACAACACCTGCTCAGACAGTAATGACAGTGCTGCTGGCATTCCTGTAGGCAGCTCTAATGATAGTCTCTCACACACACACACACACACAAGCCTTCCGATGCCACAATATTTCCCCACATCTCCAGCAGGGAATGTCATCATCCTTAAAATGTATTTGCGAATAAGGGCAAAAACTGTAGGCAGACGAGACAAGATATTTACACAAAACAGCAGCAGTATTTATAGCCTGTATTCATATTTAGAAATAAATAAATAATAGACCTTGGTGGGGGTGACTGTAGTTAAATATCAGTATGGTGTTCTGTGTGACAGTGAGCCAGCTAGGAAAAATGCAGCCTATTATTTTAAAGAGTTTCGATTCAGTTGTGTTGTCGGATCACATTGTTTCCTTGCAGCCTGCAAGTTCATCTAGAAAACTTTACAATAGAAAATAATATAAATACTAAAGCTGGATCTTTGTCAGTATCCTGGACACTAAGAAGAACTATTTCAAGATTGGGGAGAGGTGTCTGGGTGAAGATGTCCTGCGAGCTTTTTCAAAATCCATACCTACTTACCCATCTCTCACTGCCGCTTGAGACCCAAAAGCCAAACCATGTGAACATGTGAAGCTCTTTCACCTCACACTGAACTGTGCTGATTCACACTTAAAGCTGAGTAAAAGACTGTCTTGGCAGTTGGTTAATTGCTTTGCGGTGTAATACCGCTGCACAGCAGACCGGGATGTCAGGTTGGTTTCTAACAGATCAACCCACTCACTTAATGTAGGTGAGGGCATTGCCTTCTGGGAAGTCGTATGGGTGCCGTTTCCTAAACACGTGACCCACGCGGCTGCAGGGAAGAATCTCCAGGCTTCCTCCGCACATCCACACCCGGAAAGAAAGCTCTGCAAGAGAACAGACAGAGGAGGAGGTCAAGTATGCAGGCAGGAAGCTGCTTCTCTCTCAGTCTGTCTGATCTGCATCATCCCAATCTCGGCATGGCCGTGCTCACCTGCTCCATTTTTTAAGGAGCAGATGTTTCCAAGCTGTATATCAGCAGAATGAAAGATGAAAAGATAATTTAACGTTGTGCTGCCTTGCAAATTCCAAGGTCACAATTGGCATTATGGAGAGCGGGCTGCTGGGCCTCTGCAGCATCCAGAAGCATCTGCAGTGGTTCAGAGCCGACACGACTCAATGCTTGAAATGAAGACATTCAAATGTCCAGTTTTATGACTCGAATTTGAATTTTTCATTATAATTTGTATGTTCATGACAGCCGTCTCATTGGAAACAGCAGGGTCAGTAAGAAGAATAAGCAGGACTGTGGTCGTGTCGACCTTTGTTGAGTCCAAGATCAGGACTAGTCGAGATTGAGTCAAGACCGAGTCCAAATGAGAGCCAGTCAAGATCTTAGAATGACAGGATCCAAAATAAAATGGAAATGTTCCCATTCTCGAACTTTTAACTTGTGCTGAAGAATTCATAGTGCAAAGTGCTCGCTGACATTGTGTCCCCGATGATGACTGAGGTACAGCATATGAAGCAGCCATGTACCAGGCGGCCAATCTCGATGCCTGTTGCGGTTGGATTCTTAATTAAACTAATAACTGTTTTCTGAACGAGTACGCTTCATCAATGGTTTTGTTTTGAAGGAGGAAGTTACTTGAGAACAAAAGTATGTTGTACTGAACTGGGTCGAGACAAACTAGAGACAAGTCCGAGTCCAAATACCAAAGAGTCCAAGACAAGTCCAAGACAACAGAAATGGGACTTGAGTCCGAGTCCGGACTCAAGTCCTGCAGCCCTGAGAATGAGCATTCTTTTCTTCTTTTCTTCAACATTGGTTGTAACCATATTCAACCAAGTGAGCTCGCGGCGAGACTTTTTGCTCTTCTTTACAGAGAATAAAAAAATCATTGTTCTTCTAATTACTGAAAGTACACTAGTGATTGCCACCAGGTTAAATCCATTTTCCTAAATGGATTTTATTTTTTTTAAATCAGTGACATGTGTGAAGTTCAGAGAAGTTAAATATAAGGATTTGATTTCATATTCCAATTCAGTATACTTGTATTTTGTAATAGAAGTGTATGATCATCTACTTCTCTTCTGGCCAACTCAATATAATTAGGAATATTTCATATTTTACCTACAGCTGTCACAGCCACAAGCACTGAAAAGCCCATGCGGCCGGACCAGCTCTATCGAAACAAAGAACAGAAAAGCTGGGAATACAACACACGCGCAGGGAGTGTGACATCACTGTCATACTTTGTCTTTACATAGTAAGTAGTTGTTCGCCGCTGTATGCTGAGTACAGAACATTTAAAGAGACTCTGTGCAGAATTCCTGCAGATGAGGCTTAATAAAAAGTCATTCTTCAGTGAGCTGACCAAAGTTCTCCCCTCCCCAGATGTCCATGTGGGTGTCATACTGGCCCAGGTGGTTGAACCAGCTCTTGTCCATGACGAAAATCCCACCAGCGATGACAGGCGTCCTGCAGAGTAGAGAGGAGAGAAGTCATTTACATCTTTCACACTTACTGTACTGCAGTGTTGTGACCAAGTCATCTTGGTTCAAGGAAGTCTCAACTCATTTGGTACAAGTCTCGATTAAGTCTCGAGTTGTTTTTATTGGGGCAATGATTGGCTAGTTTGTATAACTAGTACAAAACGTATCACAGAGAATTGAATCTGTATTAGAACTATTGATATTCAGTGCCATAGCAAGGCGTTTGACTGAGCTTTTTGAGTCGTCCAATCATGATTCACGGTTTGCGCTGCTGCCGCTGCACAGCATGCTTCCTGGTTAGACAGAAACATGACAACATTAACTCATTATTTTATGTTTAACAGCTAACATTAAAACGCGCAAATACACGCAAGACATCCGAGTCATCATGCCTCAAGTCCTTCAAATCTACATCTCTGCTGTACTGTAACTCACTGTCTTATTCAGAGAGACGTTTTTATACTGATGATGATTCTCATTCTCATTCATTATCAGTTATATTATAACCATCCCCAAAATTGAGTTACAATGTTCTTTATGGGAACAACAACAAATCAAAGTAGGTTACTGAGCTTGAATATCTGCATTGCCACCATAGTTAGATGTATAATAAGATGTCCACAGGCAGCGAGAGCTCCAGGCTCACTCTGTGTTAACTGCTTTTTGCTATTTTTAAATGTGGTACATACAAAGATGCACAGAGAGCAGGAAGAACACTGGGTTACAGTAGTAGGGGCCAAACAGCTGATTCTTTCTGCCATGGGCAAATCAATTTAATCTGCAAACAGATAAAAGTGACAAATCTTCCTACATACAGTAACTGAAAATAAAAGACAGGCCCAAAAGGAATTCTATTGTTAAAAGAGAATCCTATAACTAACTTTAGTATGAGCATAATTTGAGGATGACTGAGGTAATGAACATCTAGAATATCTGTTTTGTAGTTTCTTCTGTTTTTTCATGTATTTTATTGGATACAGCATTCATACAATATTTACAACACAGTACAATATAAGTCTCCATTTTGTGTTTTTCAGAATGAACAATCCTTCAAAACAAATGTCCTTTTGTGGTTTTATCAATCCATCAAGGAGTTAATAATAATAAACAAAAATAAGCAAATAAGTATATCAATCACTAGACATACATATGCACACATACGCCCATCTACACACACATACCTACATATAGCTCTTGAAGACCGAAATCAGGAAACAAATCAACAAATTAATAAAATAGATGAGTAAGTTAACCCTCATGTTGTCCTCGGGTCAAATTGACCCGTTTTCCTATATCAATGTTCTTTTTAATTCCCCAAAATAACATGATTGATTCCACACAACGCTCTTTGCCAAGTACAAATCTCTACTTTCATTCATTTTGGGGCGTCTTATTCCATTTTATAGCATCTGGAGAAAAAACATTGAAGTGGTTTTGAAATAGTATTGAGAGTAAAAGTCGACATATTCCAGTCTGTGATTATCCATCAACATCCATTCCTTTCATTTTAGTCTAAATAATTCTCAAATATTAGGTATAATTTCCTATAAATGAGGTTTATTGACCATACATTCCAAAAATAACTGTAAAACTAAAGTTAATAAGTTTGTGTTAAGAAGTGTTAAACGTCAAAAAAAAAGTGACAGAAATTGAAAAAAATGTTGAAAAAAGGGACCAAAACGTAAGAAAAAGTTAAAAACATTGATTAAAAAGCGTCAAAAGAAGTGTTGCTTTTCAATTGTGACGGGAAGACAACACGAGGGTAAAGAGGACTGAGACAACTCTTCCAAAAGGTTAGTAGTTGGCACGGCGCCAGGTTGCCTAGGATTCATGGACCGCAAGATTGTTTTACACTTTGATTTAATAATGCAAATCCATACTATTTCATACATAACGTACAGTGTGTCCACGGAGGAATAGGGATGGTGACGAGCAGGCAGGTGTAGACAAACCTGATTGCCTGCGTGGGGTCGCTCCTCGCCATCTTCTGCTCAATGGGAATCTGCTCCCATTTGAAGTGGAGACTCCAGTCAAATCCTGAAGCGAAAGAGAGCAAAATAGAGATGAAATGCATTCTAAAGAAGAAGAGATCAAGAGCATCTGACTGATTTTGGTGGAACTAATTTCATACCCATTATGGCAACAAGTCCTTACAGAAATTCCTATTTAAAGTTCACCGCACAGACTTTACTTACCAGACTGACTACTTAACCCTCATGTTGTCCTCGGGTCAAATTGACCCGTTTTCCTGCATCAATGTTCTTTTTAATTCCCCAATTGTAATTACTTACACATAGCATGATTGATTCCACACAACGCTCTTTGGGGTGATTTTGATGGGTCATTTTGGGGCGTTTTATTCAATTTTACAGCATTTGAAAAAACATTGAAGTGGTTTAGAAATAGTATTGAGTAAAAGTTGACATACTCCAGTCTCCATCAACATACTTTTTTATTTTATAAATAATTCCTAATTTCTGCTTTTCTAACTCAAACATTAGGTATAATTTCCTATAAATGAGGTTTATTGACCATAAATTCCAAAAAAATAACTGTAAAACTAAAGTTAATAAGTTAGTGTTACGCAGTGTTGAAAACGTCAAAAAAAAGGGGGAAAAAAAAGCAAAGCAAAGCAAAAAAGGGACAAAAATGTAAGAAAAAGTGAAAAACATCGATAAAAAGCGTCAACAAAATTGTTGATTTTCAATTTTGACGGGAAGACAACACAAGGGTTAACTGACTAAAAATCAGCATTTTTCTGTTTTTATTGTTGTATTATATTTTTTTGCTCTTTTTAAAATGTCCTATGTGTCCTTGAGTGCCGAGAAAGGCGCCTTTAAATAAAATGCATTATTATTATTTATTATTTAATTCATCTAGCAATTTCTATCATGAGTTTGGAATTTTTCCGTCCGAGATGGTGAGGAGTTTGGGAACCAGGCCTTTTCCCTGGCTGCAGTCAGCGGTGTGTTGTTAGCCGGTATTGAACGTGATGTGTGTGTCGTGTCCTGACCTCCTCTCAAGTCAGCGGAGGCAGCCAGATAGGCGAAGTTATCCAGGCTGATGACGTCGATGATGGGGCTGACCACTCGCGTATGGTCCTGCGTGGGAGGAGAAGGACACACGGACACATTACCAGCGAGACACGATTGAACATTTAGAAGACTCGGTAAAGACTTCGAAAAGTGTGAGTGAGATGGTCGTCATGATGCCAACTTTAGTCACAGACTAGATCAGGAGACCCCCCCCCCCCACACACACTACATATATTGTACAAAATGAAATTGAACCTTAAACTGGGCCTACAATAACATTTAGGGCAGCTTAAAGCCTTTATACATACATTTTCAGTGCATAGAATACTAAGCTATTAAAATAATAATTGTTGGCATGATTTGATAAATAATGTAATATTTAACAAACATGTGGCACAATGAATCCTTTGGAAGTACCTGTATGTGTGGAAGGCTACCTTACCTATAGGCCAGGAAGCCTATCGTCACGGTGTTTCCACAAATAGGCTGATTTATATTTGCTAATACTATGTTGGATTCATGTTAAGAGGTTTTAAATTCAGAAAATACTTATAAATACTACCAAAAAAAGTCAGTTTTAAGTCAGTATTTTGATGCATTTTTTGATCTCATTATCCATTACAATTCACTCACAGAGGTGAGAGAATTTGAACATCAAACGGTCACATTTATCCAAGATACAGTATTTCTATGTAAACCAGATTGTTAAATACCTCGACCGCCTTATCTTTCTGAATAATTAGGACGAGCACTTACAGCCCCCTATTAATAACAGATGAATTGCAGAGAAGGGATTTATGGCACAGCGTTAATTACTACCAGGGTGCATGGAATGGGGAAACAGTCGAAGAGAGGTCAAAGCTCTGCTATCAAAAGGAATGATGTAACTAATCCTGTAGGAACACATTTCAGTGAAATGAAGCACCGCATTTCATCTTTTTTTTTTTAAATTAGGCCAGGAAGCTATCAAACCCAGCCAAAGAGGTGGTTATGTCAGAAAAAAGAGAGAAGCATCTCAAAGATTTATTTCCAAAAGGCGTAAAAATGAACTTCTAACATTGGGATTTAGCCCCCCTGTTTAGCATTACTAAGCAGGTCATCATTTTATATATATATATATATATATATATATATATATATATATATATATATATATATTTTTTTTTTTTATTTTCTTTTATTTTTATTTTCTTTTTATTTTTTATTATTACATATATATTTATCTGTTTCTAGTCTGTAAAGCGACTTTGAGCTTGGGAAAAGCACTATATAAATTCAATTTATTATTATTACTAAGCAGTATATGACCACTTAATAAATGCAAGCAAATGTAATGCCTGGAACGGTAACCGCTCTTGTGATGCATCTATAATAATAATAATAATAATAATAATAAGTAACATTATTTCTAAAGCACTTTTCTTAACAAGGTTACATTGTCTACAATGAATCTGTCTCTTTCTCTCCCCGACCCTGTCTTTCTGCTTGAGCAACACTGGTTGAAGATTAATTATTGATTAATAACATAACTAACTCCACTGGTCGGCCTGTTCAGCTCTGTTTCAGACTGATACGTGCGGTTCAGGCTGCTCCTCATCCTTAACACGGGCCTTTTTCAGAAAATACGCAGAAAATACTTCTCAGTGCTCATCTGGATTGAAGCAGCAAACATTCAGTGTAAGAGTAACAAAATGAAATAACATTATTTCTAATAAAGCATTTGATTCACAGCTGCTACATAGCCTGTAGTGTTTTGACCTCGACAACCCAACTGAGACAGACGGGATGTGGACGGAGGGGAGAGGTGTGTGTGTGTGTGTGTGTGTGTGAGACACAGAGAGACGAATGGAGAGCAGGGAAAGGAAATACAGCTGAATGAATACATTAAACATTTATATAAATATATGTTAAAAATGTATATAAAAAAAACTTAAAAATGTAGTGAGAGGTTGACGCAGAGGTCCAGGGTTTGAATCCGACCTGTGACAGTTTCCTGCATGTCTTCCCCCACCCCCCACTTTCTCACCTAACTGTCCTGTCAAAAATGAAAGGCGGAAAAAGACCCCAAAAATATGAAAAAGAAAGGCAATATGTGGCGGCCAGTGTTGACTGTACATATTTATGTTGTTCTAGCAGTTCTGTGCATTTATAATGTTTCTCAGTGCTGCACTTCTTTTAATCTCTTTGTAATGTTTTGTGTGATGAAGACCACAAACCGGTCTTGGGGTCTCACAAGAAACTTGTTCCTGATTTGAAGTTTTGACCTTTTCCAAATAACAGAAAAATGAACAGCCCCAAATCTGAACTCAGTCCTCCCACTGTTGTATTGGCTGGGAATGATAATACAAATGATACAATCCATACAAATTCTGAACCTGGGGATTTAAAAGATAAGGTATCACAAAGTGTCCTCAGGATCATGTGAAAATTCAGCAAAGCAAGAAAATAAATCAACTGGAATATGTGACAAAAATCCAGGTTTAATGACTGATGTATTGCCTGTTCTGATAAGGAGAGATGATTTATTTTCTAGTGAACTGGAACCGCCATACATGTAAGCTCCAAGTGGAATTCAACCCTTCCCTTTTCCTGAGTTGTGTGGTGTTGTAAGTTTGTGTAGTCCTTTGTGTTATATTATGGAACATTAGAATAACAACGGAATAGCTTGTATTGTGCAGAACATAAGCACCTCTGAATTATTCAGTGTTGTCTGCAGTGGTGGAAGAAGTATTCAGATCCTGAACTTAAGTTAAAAGTACTATAACCAGACTGTGAGAATACTCTGTTCCAGGTAAAAGTTCTCCATTAAAAATGTGGGTGTGAAGTGCCACTCTGCCAGAGAGCAATTTGGAAAAGTGATGCTCTCAACAGCTTTAAGCAATGGATATTTATGAGGCGTTTAATGAGTGTCTGTGATTTGCTAAATGCATGAAGAGGCTGCACTTCCAAAAAGGGATGTCACCAATTATCTCTCAATATCTCGACCCCCTTTTTCTCTTCTCGTTCTGCGTCTGACTTTATTACAGTGTCGGCGTGCTGTTGTGCTGTCCCGCACATCTGGCTGCAATGAAATGTAAGCTCATCATTCTACTGTATGTCAATTTGGGAGATCGAATCGATTTACCAGACGCAGAACAGAAAAAAAAAGATGAACTGCCGAATAGAATAAAAAGCTTTAAAACTGGAAATGTGTTTTGTGCAGAGTGAATTCAAACCGTTTCCAAATGTCATTTGGCGTGTGGAGAGCTCTATTTCTTTGCTTCGTCGCCCAGTAATGTCACAACAGTCTCTAAGCAAGAGACCAACAGAGGACACACTGTCTGGCTCGGGCTAAAAGGTCAAGTGCTTTGACTCACTGTACATGCTTAATGCTCATACACTTTTAGAAAAGAGGCCAGAGGGGCACCATATAACCAGTTAGGATACATTATCAGCTACTTGTTAAGAGTGTAACTGTGGCCGCTATATTTATTCAGCACATTACAATTATTCTCCACGGTCTAAAACAGGTAATGACTTTTAAGAAGGTATTAAATGTCCCCCCCAACCTGGAGAGTCTGTGTATGATAGGCTTAAATCCCTAATCCCCCAACATCTGGGAGTGGAGAGGTCTACTTAATTACTATGTAAATTCAAAGTGCTTTTATTTGCCGCGCTAAATTAACGAATCAAAAGGTGTCATTATGTTGCATTAATGAACACTGACGGCGATCATTCATCAGTATTCCTGCTCTCAGAGGGCCTTCATCAACCCAGGGCCGGGGCCCGGGGAAGACTAATGAATCCAGGAAGGGCCGGGCCGAGGAGCTGCGGGGTTATCACTGAGCCCGGCGTACTCATGAATGCCAGACTGAAAGCTTGTAACGCAAGCTGGATGAGTCATAGGTGCCCCGATCCAAGGATGATTCACGGAAACCCAAACACCGTGTGCACACAGACTTCTGAATATATGAGTTTTGTTACATGCAGAGATTTTTTTTTTTTTCTTGGAGTTGGGGTTATTGTCTCATGTATTTTCTGAACAAAACAGCAGAATTTTGTCCTTCAGCAAAGTACAAATCAATGTATTCTATTAAAGGTTTAGTATAGTTTAGTTTGGGAGATGTACTGGCTTTCTTGCTGAGAGGTACAGTGAGGAAAATAAGTATTTTAACACCCTGCTATTTTGCAAGTTCTCCCACTTAGAAATCATGGAGGGTCTGAAATTTTCATCGTAGGTGCATGTCCACTGTGAGAAACATCATCTAAAAAAAATAAATCCAGAAATCACAATGTATGATTTTTTTTTAACTATTTATTTGTATGATACAGCTGCAAATAAGTATTTGAACACCTGTCTATCAGCTAGAATTCTGACCCTCAAAGACCTGTTAGTCTGCCTTCAAAATGTCCCCCCCCCCACTCCATTTATTATCCTAAATTAGATGCACCTGTTTGAGGTCGTTGGCTGCATAAAGACACCTGTCCACCCCATCCAATCAGTAAGAATCCAACTACTAACATTGCCAAGACCAAAGAGCTGTCCAAAGACACTAGAGACCTCCACAAGGCTGGACAGGGCTACGGGGACATGTCCAAGCAGCTCGGTGAGAAAAGGTCCACTGTTGGAGCAATCATTAGAAAATGGAAGAAGCTAAACATGACTGTCAATCTCCCTCGGACTGGGGCTCCATGCAAGATCTCACCTCGGGGGGTCTCAATGATCCTAAGAAAGGTGAGAAATCAGCCCAGAACTACACGGGAGGAGATGGTCAATGACCTGAAAAGAGCTGAGACCACCGTTTCCAAGGTTACTGTTGGTAATACACTAAGACGTCATTGTTTGAAATCATGCATGGCCCGGAAGGTTCCCCTGCTTAAACCAGCACATGTCAAGGCCCGTCTTAAGTTGGCCAATGACCATCTGGATGATCCAGAGGAGTCATGGGAGGAAGTCATGTGGTCAGATGAGACCAAAATAGAACTTTTTGGTCATAATTCCACTAACCGTGTTTGGAGGAAGAAGAATGATGAGTCCCATCCCAAGAACACCATCCCTACTGTGTAGCATGGGGGTGGTAGCATCATTCTTTGGGGGGGGGTTTTCTGCACATGGGACAGGGCCACTGCACTGTATTAAGGAGAGGAGGACCGGGACCATGTATTGGGAGATTTTGGGGAACAACCTCCTTCCCTCAGTTAGAGCATTGAAGATGGGTCGAGGCTGGGTCTTCCAACATGACAATGACCCGAAGCACACAGCCAGGAGAACCAAGGAGGGGCTCTGGAAGAAGCAGATCAAGGTTCTGGTTCTGGCCTAGCCAGTCTCCAGACCTAAACCCAATAGAGAATCTTTGGAGGGAGCTCAAACTCCGTGTTTCTCAGCGACAGCCCAGAAACCTGACTGATCTAGAGTAGATCTGTGTGGAGGAGTGGGCCAAAATCCCTTCTGCAGTGTGTGTGTGTGTGTGTGTGTGTGTGTGTGTGTGTTATTATCATCCCTTCTGCAGTGTGTGCAAACCTGGTGAAAAACTACAGGAAGCGTTTGACCTCTGGAACTGCAAACAAAGGCTACTGTACCAAATATTAACATTGATTTTCTCAGGTGTTCAAAATACTTATTTGCAGCTGTATCATACAAATAAATAGTCCAGTTTTTGTAACGGGGACTCGTGAATAAATAGCATAGGTGAATCTAGGCAGTTTAGCCAGACGCAGCGCTTCCTTTAAACCAAGGGAGTGGATGAAAATGTGAGCAGCTGTGTCTGAGTGTCAGACTTTAGTCACACACGAAGGGGGAGAAGTGATTACTGAGGAGAATATGAAATGAAAACGCTCCTGCTGCAGAGTTAGTGGGGAATGTGTGCCTGTGATTGTGTGTGTGTGTGTGTGTGTGTGTGTGTGTGTGTATGTGGGGGGTTAGAGCCCAGTCACAGGTTAGTAATGTCAGGGGGAGGAAAGAGACAGCCAGCAAACAGCCTATCAATCATTTGGGAGTGATGAAGGTTTCCACGGCTACATCCCTCTTCCCAGACATGTCTCACGTCTTGGTATGTGCACACGCCCATCTCTGCAGACGCTTAGGTGTTTCTAAATCATATATTTACATGCGGTGTGCGCTGTGCTTGTGTGACTTTGTGAAAGTGATACGGTAAAGCAGACGGCAACAGTGGGGGCTCAGAGCCCAAATGCATTTGAAGGGTTACATGAAAATGCCATGAAAATTGAAAATGCAACAAAAAAAATCCCTCTGATAATGAAAAGTGTCGCATTTCATCCCGGTTCTAATTTTTTTTAAATGGGAAACATGCATGCGTGAATGTAACGCCAGTGTCCCTAGTGGACTGCATCATTTAATTTGTAGGATGCGGAGAATCTTCCCACTGCATGTTTTGGATTAGAAATGTATGCAGCATGCAGCCTGAAGCAAGAAGAAACACTGTCACCATGCACAACAACACAAACCACCACAGAAAAAAAAAAAAACACAAAACAGACCACCAAGTGCAGTAAAACCGTCAGGAGTCAAGTGGAAAACGGACTGGTTGGGAATGTGGCTTCATGCTGGCGTGAAGCCAATTAATCAATCAGTTCTTAGATCACTGTTTTTTGTTATATTGTCCACAACTCACAGATATTCAGTTAACTGTCACAGGGGAGTGAAGAAACTAGAACATATTTACATTTAGGAAGCTGGAATCAAAGTTCTTTTTCATAAAATATGACTCAAGCCGATTAATGGACGATGAAAATATCCAGACAGCTAGCTCGACTATCTGTCCGATCTGAGTTTCCTGTTGCAACAACTAAACCAGCCTTTGAACGTACACATGTTCCACCAAAACAAGTTCCTCCCAGAGGCTGTTTTGCAGAGGCGCCACGGCTCTGTCCGGCGCTTCACACCGCCCATTGTGATTGGTTTAAAGAAGTGCCAATAAACCAGAGCATGTTTTTCTCCCATCCTGGAATGCTGCGTGGACTAGCCAGACCAGGTATATTATTAACAAATTTATTTAACAATATGCAATGCCAACATATTGCATCACAGCTAATAAAATCTACCCTGAATAGGAGCAAAATCCCCTTAAGCGTTACATCACAGGGCCAGAAAAAGCAACTGTTCCACCTCTGAACTGTGTTGCGTGTGTATGTGACTGCGTGTCTGTGTGTATGTGTGTGTGCGTGCGTGCGTTGCACGTATTAAGTGTCTAACTGGAGAGTGCGAGTGACGGCAGACTGTGAGCCTGTGGGTCTGTACCTCCTTGACTCTCTGGATCATCGGCTGCAGCCAATCAGCGTTGACCTCGCAGTGGCTGTCCAAGAAGGTCAAGATGGAGGCTGATGCCGTGTTGGCGCCTCGCACACGTGATCGGATCAGACCTGAGGGAGAGCAACAGGGAGGAAATGACACTGAAGTCCAACACCGGTCAAACATCTACAATTTGACTAAGTTGGATGCTGCTTCACTGCAAGTAGGGATGTCAACATTTTGATGTTGCAAAGGGACTGCTGGCATGAAACTAAAGCACATTGGTGAGCACTATTAAAAAGGTGCACTACACTGATTTAACATGATTGTAATTTACATGACATTTAATGACTACTCCTCTACTCCTCCATCTTTCGTGGCTCTTAAGGGATAGTTTGGATTTTTTTTAAAGTGGGTTTTTACGAGGTACTTGTGTATTGTTTGTCAGATGGTGTTCGGTGCACCTGCATTTTAGACTAAAAACATCTACAGTATATCGGTGTAAGTGTACGATATATTCCAAATATTTTCCCCATTTTTACCTTCCTGTCCGACAGCCCCTTCCGAAGGGGAATTGAAAGGTTTTGCCTTTATCTATGCTCTCTTCAACGCTACTCCTTTAATAAAAAAAAAACAGTCCTTTTACTTTTCAGAACACAGGAGTTGCCGGTCTACCTCTGCCTCGATCTCTTAGTGTGTTGGTGTTATGTGTAAAATGTTGTCAAAGGAGTCTGGTGGCTTTGAAGAGAGCACAGATAACGGCATGAGCGGCAATAAAAATATTCTAAATATAGCGTATACTTATACTAATATTGATTTCTTTTAGGTAGATAAAATAAGTTTAGTCCCCATCAGCAGCAGTACATTGGGGCTGCCATGTGCTGGTACAGGTAATACACTGACTATGGATAAGTCAATCCCTTCTGGATTTCGAGATTGCGGCAATTCACGCAAATTCAACCAATCAGGTGCGACTCGCAATTTTGACCAATCACCGGAGTTTCCCGCGACTTCAACCAACCAAGCAGTCCCAAGTCCCAGACTTTGTATCAGTATGTGACTCTGAGAGCCAATGACCAAGCGGGAGTGAGAACGGGTTGACGTCACACGTATGTGGCCAAATTCATTTCCGTGTTTCTGACGTGTGTGACGTGTGTGACTCCAACATCTCACATTTACCATCAAAATGTACAGCGAAAGACAACTGCCAACCTGTAGACACTTTAACACCATACGCTGTAACGATTTTTCACTCTGATGTCACTGAAGCGGCCGCTGTCTCATCCTGTCGGGGCTGCTGAGTTCCCCCTGCGACTGGCGCCCGCTCAAATTTGATTCATTCAACAAATTATTATTTTTTTGTCTTAAATCCACCAGCTATTTTCATATTATACCCACATTTGCAGCATCATGAGCCTTTTTGGTAAGGTTACTAGGAAAACTCAGTTTCTTTTTTATTTAAAAATATATATATATATATATCTCAACTTTTTTGTCTGTCTCCCGCAACTTTATTGCAACAAACATACAAAAAACATCGCAACTTGAATCACAATTTTTTACAAAAGCTCCCACAACATCAGGCATTGGGAAGCAACAATCTCAAAAAAAGGCAGTGAAATCCTGGAGCACTAATGAGTACCTCATACAACCCCACATCAGAATATCAGTGTGCCACTATGCCTTACATGAAGGATGTGTTTTTATCGTATTTGACCTAGCCTATATAAGGAAACAAAATATTGTGACCTCAGTGGCATCACTTTTTGAACTGGACTTACTCTTAATGCAGCTGCCCTTGTCTACTTCTACTACAGTAGATTTCTTGTCATGTCCTTTGTTTTCTACCAATGTCTTGCAAAAGCAACAGGTGTGCTTCAGCTAAGGATTGCATGTATGCGTGGGGAGAACGATTGCAAAAGTAGAGTTTTGTTCTTTTCCGGATGGCTCCATTGCATAATCTGCTGAGGCAACTGTGTCTCCTCTACAATGGATTTCTCCTTCTTTTAGTATTGGACATCGTTGCCAAACAGAAAGCTGTTGATCTTTGATTACAAACTCCAATTAAACTGCCTTTAAAAAGGTCACACGGTCTCCATTTTGCCTGCAAGAACAGAAAGAAAAATCCATACTACCATGTATTCTTTAGGAGGGGATCATCTGCCTTTCTGGGATATTAATATTTAACTGTTAGGTTGAAAAGCTCCTACAGAACAAAAAGAGTTTTTAATTGGATTAGTCTGGAGTAGACACCTGAATGTGACCCGCTGTTCGCTAACTCCTTTAAATTGCTTGGGAGAATAAAAACAGCGCTAATGTGAAGCCGAGAGTTCAATCTATTTTAAAAGACACCAAGCTGAGAGCAGAATCGCTGCAGGCAGTGTTGGAATAGCAATAAAGGTTTACAATCACGCAGTCATTTGCATTTAACACGAGCAGTGTGGAGGACGTTAATTGTCTTTTTTTTTTCTGCAGCATCTCCAGTGAACTCAACAGGTGCATCTCATCATCTGAAGAGTTTTGTTCCAAATTCAAAGGTCATTTAAATAACTTATTGAAATTGTTTGTAAAGATAATTGTTTTTTTTTTTAAAGGCAAAGCTAATTATTTGCATCTGTTAAGTTTATCTGTAGTATCTGGGTGAGTAGGTCGTGTTTCTCAGATGAATTTAGCTTTTCCTTTTTGCCACCTTCAACAGCAGGGATGAGAACAACTCTTTATTTATTTGTGATACGTAGAAATGTGAGTTGTAGGGAAGGAGGGATGATTTTCTACATCTGTTTTTTATTTTTATTTTTTTAAATCAAATTCCTCAGAGATGCACTTTGTTATCACGGTTCTTTCTCAAAGAACATAGTGGCCGGGTTGGCTCAGTGGTAGAGCAGGCGCACATATACATAGAGGTTTATGCCTCGACGCGGAGGTCCAGGGCTCGAGTCTGACATGTGACGATCACCTGCATCTCTCTCTCTCTCTCTCTCTCTCTCTATTCTCACCTAGCTGTCCAGTCCATTATAAGTGGAAAAGCCCCAAAAAAATCTTAAAAAATAAAAGAAATCTCATCCAGACAGATGATCTCATCCATTTAACAGACAGTAAAGCAGTGCAACAACCAGCATTACAGAACAATAAAGAATAGTTTCAAAGTGCCTTTTTCTAAACCTTTGCCTAAAGAAAACTACATTTTCCAAGGGCCAGAATTTTTCTATGCACACTGTGGGGGCCAGAAAATAAACTGATACATACCCACTAAGCCCATCATTGTTTGATATTTTCACTTTCTTACTCAATTAATGTTTTTTTTTAATTTCTGAGTGTATTATATTATTTAAGTATGAGTGTGAACAGACTCCTAGGAGTGAAGATTATAGAAACGTCTGCAGTGGAGGTGAAAAACAACTCAAAGAGCCTGGAGCGAAAAGTTGACATGGAAAACTGCAGCTTTACTGCAGAATGGATTGGTAAGTTTGCATTCATATTTCCAACTTTCAGTAACGCTAAACAGCCTCATCAGCTTGTATTATTTATTGATTGTTTCTATCTACTATTATTTCCATCGCAATTGTTTTAGGGGTTACTTTCAAATAGGAAGAAAAAAATGCTAGATATGTAAAATACCACAACGCATTTTTTCAGGATGGTTGATGTGGGATTGAGAGAAAATAAATGACAGTGCCCGTGTTCATTGTAATAAAGGGAAATGTCACCCAGTGCAGCAGTAGGGCTCATTGATGCATTTAATAGGGATACATTATTTAGGCTTTCACTACACAGAAAATACCTATTATTAAGATCAAGTAATTGTTGGTTGTGGTCTTTTCATTGGACTTGTTGACAATAAGAAAAATATAGACCATCAGCAGATAACCCTTTAACTGGGAAAGGAGATTAATTTGGACATTTGGTTCATTTATGTGCTCCCAAAAAGGCCTTACTGAAAACATCAATACCAATAAGGTATTCCATAGTTCCCATCATATCACAGTTATATGATAGGAACTATGGGAACTATGGAATATCAATAAGGTATTCCATAGTTCCCACCATATAACAGTTATATGATAGGAACTATGGGAACTATGGAATATCAATAAGGTATTCCATAGTTCCCACCATATAACAACAGAAGCCTGCCTCCTCATGCTTGTTTGTTGTAACTGTTGGTGCATTTACTGTTACATAATGCTTCAGTGCTCTATGATCTCAGGCAGCAATTTGACGCCATTACAAGAGAGAAAGCCAATGGTGCCTGACGGTGTGAAACCATTAAGAGCTGCATGAAGTAAAATCTACTCTAAAAGTCCCAGGGACTTTGTCTTTTATGTGCATAATCTTGAATGCTCCAGATAAAACACTAGTGATTAGTCGACATTGTTACCTAACAAAAGCTACCAAACAGACACGATGGCATGGATTAGGAGACTATTTTACAGAATACTGGAGCTTAATCGGGCTTGTGTACCTGGGATGCCAGTTGGGATCCGCCTGCCTAAATTCAAAATGGTTATGTCTTGTCAGCATGTGCTTCTTAAGCCCAAACAAAGTCTTCAGTCTGCAGAGAGAGCAGCAACACCGGAAGCAGCCTGAATAAGAGATTATTGTTAAGACAGCTAAACAAATCAGCAACGCTGCTTCTTTTGGCTTTTACTTTGGCTGAACTTTCTTGTTTTCTAGGTCGAGGATTTGAACTAATTCAGGGATTAACTTCATTCAATTCAGAAACGTGGGGCATGAAACAAACAATGGTTTTTCGCAGTTTGCTGTGTCTATTTTTCTTTTTTTTTTTTACATTTTGTGGTTTTTAACATGGGGATGAAATGAAGAAAACTTTGTGGAAGTGACAGGTGCATAACAGGACTTTGGGTCATTCGTGTTGATTATGGCTCTGATATTGAGGCTTTCCAGTCTGAATACGTTTTTGTTACTGCTGTGCTTAAATTATTAGATGACTGATTGATTTATTGAACGAATAAATCAAAGGCTATTTTGATAACAGGTGTTGAGTTTATTTATCAGACAAGAATGCCATACAGCTTCTCAAGCATGATGATTGGCAGCATTTTTTTTTAATTTGATTGTACATTTAATATTTTGAGGTTTTGTTCAGACAGAATGGGCCCTTAGAACTTGCGGTGGGTATCTTCCACTATTCTCTCACATTTTATTCTCAAATCAATCACTTGATAAAATGAAAAATTAAAAGGTGACGGAGTAAATATACAATTTGAATGATTGTTAGTTGCCACAGTTTTCTTTGGTAACTTCACTGAAACTGTATTAACTTTGTCTATTTTATTTTTTTATTTTTCACGTTATTTTACTTTATCGGATTATTGTAATACATATTGGTATTACATGCTGTAACATGCTCCAACAATTAGACCTTCATATTGGATTGCTTACAGTTTTTTACGACTGCTTACACACAGAATCTTTACATGTTACATGATTTTGAAACCTGTCACTCAAAGAGCAAAATCCCCAAAACCATACGCTATTTCTCAGCCTTTCACTCAGTTATCAATTGCATAAAACACTAAAAAAAACAACTTTTCACATTAAGACATTGTATGGCAATGTAGATATAAGCTTATGAAACAATAACGTGTAGATGGTATATCCAAAGATTTACTATTATGAAATAAGTGTTTTGCCATTTGATGCAAATGCTTCATTTTGAAGGAGATATTAGGCACTTTTGCATTTTGTGTGTGCAGTTTCGGGCATTGTGTGTAGAGTATCAAAACACAGAGGCCTGGCTTGAAACCGTGTGTTATGCTGTCCCACGTCTTTTCCGTTAAGACAATTTGCCTCAGCCCTTGACGTCCACCCCGTCCCTCCACACTCACCCTCTCTCCTGGCATTCCTCAGGCAGCGCACTTTGGGGATCTGAGAGAGCAGCTGGCAGTCCTCAGCTGCAGGAGGAGAGCACAGGAGATGGGATGTTATGATGGAGGCAGAACACACACACTGAGAAACACATAGCTCCTCACGGAGATAGTTACAGAGACACACACTCTCAGTGAAAGCCACTCACACCACAGTATAAGATGCCCTAACACAAGCACAACATCCATTAGTGCTCCATCACAGTTGTGCAAACAATTGGAAACACATCAACTCGAAAAGCAGTTCAGAGTGACTGAGTGTTGAAACAAAAGAGCTTCATTTCCCTGGATAATTGCATTCAAAATCTTTTTTCCATAAACAAATCCAGCAAGCAGCTAGCTCATTCCCATCATCCACTCCCTTTTTCTACATAAGCAATCCCTGGCGCAGACCTTTTGTTGATGTGTACGGCTGAACCACACACACACACACACACACACACACACACACACGGGAGAAGATTAGCATTAGCAGCAGGGAGTGAGTGTGACCTTGCTGAGGGATTGTGGGTAGGTCCAGCAGACCCTCTCCCCAGCAGCGATACAGCCATATGCTGACAGAAATAAGCATGACAAGTTGTAATCCTCCTTAATTAAATGTGCCGTGTACAAACCTGGCTGTTTGCATTTACGCTGTCAAATCACAGGGGACATGTGGGTGTGTGCAGGAGTGTATTAATACCTAGTAGAGTTCATAAAGAGCTGGCAGCTTGCGTGTGTGTGTGTGTGTGTGTGTGTGTGTGTGTAGCACTCAGGGAAAGAGCAGAAAGTCATAGATCTATCTAAAGCTGCATTCATTGCAACATAGTACAGGCCGTTCATTTCTTGTACGCTCCTTTCCTAAAATACAGTGATTGTCTCGTCTCGCAGCTATTGGAGCCCCTATGCTGTCACACGTAAAGATCACCGTCCTAAACTGGGGACGGTGTCCTTATGATGGGATTACACTCCTGTTGACAACCCCCACCACCTCCTCCAGGCATCTGCCTGCCAGGTCACATCTACTAACCAACCAGGTCGCACTCTCACTGCCTCAGCTGACTGCCTGTCTAAATTCCATTCTATTACGTCGCTATTATGCTGCTAGTTATTTGTCTGAATATACTTTTAAATATACTTTTTGCTTTAAAAAGTACAGTAGATAACAATAAATTACAAAATGTATTGAGAAAATATGTTTTGGTGATTTGGGTGAACTGACCCTTTTTAGTTTCTCAATACTAAGATGCACTACTTTTTCAGCTCGAGTGTCTGCAGTTGTTGTTTGTACAAAAGTCAAAAGCCAAAAGGTGGAAGCTGAAAGTGGGAAACACGTTTTTGACCTCTGTAGATTCGAGTTGCCCAGGGGTCAAAAACCAGAACACTTGTGTTAAAGTGTCTGTCTGCTCCGACAGTATTGGATCATTGACTGTAAGAGCAATGATTCACTGTATAGCCGAAATAAAAATAAGACTTTGAAAAGTAACATTTGTTAAGGCTCGACAGTGTGGGAATGCATCTTCATTTAAATATTCAAAATCTTCTCCAGCATGCCATGTTTTATTTCTCAAATGATTTCAGCTATTTCCCCTTCATCAGGGTACTATCAGAAGTTGTTTCTGTGTCTTTGTTATCAACCCATCGATTAGTCATGTGACTTAATCTCTATAACATACTGTATGTTTGGTTTTAGTTGGGATTTGTTGACTATATGACTAATTGATGGACTGTAAAAAAAAAAACCTTGATGAAAGGATGGATATAAAGCCTGATATGTTAGAACAGAGCACAACACATGCTCAGTTAACATCATGCAGTGATTTGAGGTTTTAGAGAACATGTTTAACCCCCCGCCTTCAAACCCGCAACTTAAAAAGCCGTTTTCTTTTACTTTTCTGAGCTGGGATTACTGAGACTTTGAATAAAACACAGCATTAGAAAGTGGCAACGCAGGAAGGCCGAATGGAAGAGAAAGCAGGAGGGAACAGAACAGTCGGCTTATTTTCTTCAGTCAGACTGAGTCACGACTAAAAGCCACAAAACTGGTTTTCATCTGCGCAGCGACGGTCGGGGCCGAGCATTGGAAACTCACAGGGAAGCTGTCCAAAGCACCGTTGAGCTTTAAAGCCCAACTCTCGCAACCTAGGGTCTTTTTGTGAATGTACCCGAGTCAAACTTTGGTTTTAAAAGCATATTTAGGACAGAAGCGCTAGTTTTAAGATTTGCCGTATTCTCCTTTTTGATCAAATGGCCTTTTGAATGGGAGATGTAAGGGCACTTCTATAATAGCGTTACAATCCCTATTTTTAAAACGCTAAGAAGGCTCGACACAACAGGAGACTTTGCTCCAAGTATCACCAGGGCCTCAGGACATGAACTCAGCATCCAGAACATTGCTCGTGGACACAGAGTTTACTGGTGACTGGTGTCAATTGAAACAAAAATATGGGAGGAGATAGGTTTCAGAAGTTTTGCAGTTTTTGCAAAATATAAAGCGATGGACCACTAGGTTATAGTACAGTTTCTGCTCTATTTGGGCTACAATTTGGCGTGTGTTGCCCTATATAGCATGTATTGTTATGAATTTTTAAAGTTTAGAATTATAAATGGCGATTGTAGCGCCACCATGAGGAAAATTAGCACACAAATCACACTGATTGTGTTGGCATTGGACTGGACTTTGGTTTTCGTGCATGGGAACATGGATTTCTTATGAAGAATAACAATAATACAGGCTTTGCTGCTCGGCCCCTAAGAATTAATGCTAAGATAATTCATAATTGATTGATATTGATGGCTCTAATGTCATGGCACTAACCCCAACAGTGGTGGAAGAAGTATTTAGATCTTTTACTTAAGTAAAATATTAATATCACACTGTACAAAATACTCTGCTCCAAGTGGAAGTCCTGCATTGAAAAAGTAAAAGTATGTACTGTATAAGTATCATCAGGAAAATGTACTCAAAGTATTAAAAGTAAAAGTACTCAATGCAGAAAAATCCTCACATTTTAGAAACGATCCAAATAGTTCTGTCAAGTGTTTAATGGTCTAATCATTTCAGCTGTAGGCCGATATATTGTTGGGCAGAGATGGGAAGTAACGAAGTACAAATACTCCGTTACTGTACTCAAGTAGATTTTTCTGATATTTTTACTTTACTTTACTATTTATTTTAGCCTGTTATTAGTATATAGTTCTTCACATTTAAAGTTAGCTAGTGGTTTTGGTGTGGTCTTCACCTGTTCACCAACTTCAGATACTGTAATTCAATTGACAAGTGGATGAAAACTTAGCTAGACAGAAGTTGTCTCCGTCTGTTTTAACAGACACACCTGGGGGGACGTTGGAAACCAGAATCAGCTTTTAATCCAGTCCTAATCTAGTCCTCAACTTTCACATCATTTCGCTGGAGTTATCGTTATCATTGTTTACATCATCAATACCATATTCAATCTAAATAGATGGGAATATATCTACTGTACGTTGCATTTGACGCAACTCAACAGATTCAGCATTCTGCATTAATTCACAGCAAATCATTGCGGCTTGATGGCGCTAACGTTTTTTATGGTTTTGTTTTTATGTTTTCCATTTGTTTTTAAGTGTCATATGCATTGTATTGTACTTTGTTGGTATTATATTACATTTTACGGTGAAGCACTTTGTGATTTTTATCTGTAAAAGGTGCTATACAAATTAACCTTACTTACTTACTTACACATGGACATGATTGAAAATGAAGAAAACGGAGATCCGGCAGACAAGCAGCAAGACATCATCCTCAGCCTTATCAGAGAGAGATGTTTGAGACAGTAGGCATCAAGAAGGACTCCTGGCCAATGTGCTGGGGAACTTCTTCATTAATGTCTGTTTAGTCATTCATATTTTAATCCTTTATTTTATTTCCAGAAGCCATATTTGAGCACACACACATACATGTAGATTCATTTAAATGTTAAGGGGAAGATTAAAAATAGAAACTGGATCTGTGAATTCTCACAGACTCACAACTGAATTCATATCTTGCTAATGGGTCAGAATCTTATTAACCTGGAGTCCCAGTCTCTGTCATAATAATCATATATGTGATGTTTTAGGCTTATTGGCAGACATCCATTTAAAATGTAGCCATTGCCATATAAAGACTGTGTTTTCCATGTCCACTGAAGTTCCTCAGCGTCTCTCTAGTAACATCTGTGTGCTCCAGGTAGCTTTGCATAGAAAATGGTTGTCATTCGCAGGCTACTTTTACTTTTATACTTTAAGTAAATTTCCAAGCCTGTACTTTGTTACTTTTACTTGAGTAAAGAAGTTTAATCAATACTTCCACTTTTACCAGAGTATTTTTCAACTCAAGTATTTGTACTTCTACTTAAGTACGGAAAGTAAGTACTTTTGCCATCTCTGTTGTTGGGTAGTTTAATTTATAATAAAACATAGTATTTTATAAATTACATGTATTTGTGCCAAATCTTAGACGTCAAAGTAACTAGTAACTAAAGCGGTCAGATGAATGTGGCGGAGTAAAAAGTACAACATTTCTCTCTGATATGTAGCGGAGCAGAAGTAGAGAGTGGCATGACAAGAAAAGACTCGACTAAATTACCTCAAATGTGTACTTAAGTACAGTACTTGTGTAAATGTACTTAATTACATTCCACCACTACGGTTCAACAGGGGTTGAGGTAAACTGCAGCACAGAGAGAATAAACACGGCATTAGTGAGCTAACAGAGCTGCCGCTGAGACACTACTGTCTGATGACCAGCTCTGACACCCCAGTGTGTCTCCGTGTGTGTGTGTGTGCGCACATAGAGCTAGTGTGTATGTGTCAGTACTTGACTCCACAGTGAATGTAGGTCAGTGTGTTGTTCCCACAGACAGCAGATGCATGCAGTGGTAATTCCAGAAAGCGCTGTGGACAGTGTGAAAGCATGAGCTTGTGTAATTCTTCTGCCTCATGCTGACAAAGGGGAATACTTACTCAAATGTGGTTATCCTCTAATTTCACAGTCCCGGTCAGCTACACAACACAACACAACCTGCACTTTGTATCAAGGTCGGTTGGACGACTAATTCACTTCTTACATTAAAACTAATCAGGTTCTCATGGTGGTAGCAGCTCCAGCTCATCCAAATCACAATTAGGTGTATTGCCTAGTAAGTACTTGAAGAATTTGCCTTGGTGGTTGGTGCCTGGATATATGAACGAACACACACATTAACCCTCATGTTGTCCTCTATTTTCCTATATCAATGTTGTTTTTAACTACCCAATTGTAATTACCCAAAAGAACATGATTGAAACGCTCTTTGCCAAATACAAATCTCTACTTTCATTCATTTTGGGCGTCTTATTCCATTTTATAGCATTTGAAAAACAAAATTGAAGTGGTTTTGAAATAGTATTGAGTAAAAGTTGACATATTCCAGTCTGTGATTATCATCAACATCCATTCCTTTAATTTTAGTCTCAATAATTCCTAATTTCTGCTTTTCTAACTCAAACATTAGGTATAATTTCCTATAAATGAGCTTTATTGACCATGAATTCCAAAAACAACCAAAACTAAAGTTAATAAGTTAGTGTTACGTAGTGTTGAAAACGTAAAAAAAGTGAAACATTGAAAAAAAAGGGATAAAAATGTAAGAAAAAGTTAAAAACATTGATCAAAAGCATCAATAAAAGGGTTGCTTTTCAAGTTTTGACGGGAAGACGACACGAGGGTTTAACATTAATATGAAATAAACAATAAATACAGAAACAAACATGAACATAGCTCAATGGATTCAGTGCAGAATGTGCAAGAAATATATCGTCTCTACAATGGATTTCATGTCTGCATCTGTGTAGTTGATGTATTTTCATCCCGCAGCAGCATCACTGATCATCAGTGAGCAAATCCTCACGAAGCTCCCGATTCACGTTCATATTTTCTGTGATATCAGACCTCAAAGTGAATCATCTCCAAAGCCACTCCATGTCTCATGGCATTATCCTCGCCCTACATTCGCCTATTGTTTGGCCTCGAAGGGTCCAAATTCCCTCAGTGCCCCCCCCAAATCATTTTTTGACAATCCACCTGTCTTCATTTTTCCCATCTAATTTACAAATTTTCAAAAACTATTGCAAAATATTGGGAAATGCATCTCCCTACATGATTAGATAAGATGAAAAATAAACTCCATAATTTTTATGGCTGCGATAATTTCCATTTGCATGCTCTTTTGTTTGTTTTCCTTCTCTCTCTCTCTCTCTCTTTCTCTCTCTCTCTCTCTCTCTCTCTCTCTCTCTACCAATGAGACTGGATGACCACTCTCGGTTCCTTAGCGTAACGAGGAGTGAACCCTCTTGTCAGTCGCATGGTCTTTGTGTGGAGAGGCACGAGGAGGGAGGGAGGGGAGAGAGGGGAGAGAGGAGAGAGAGAGAGAGAGAGAGAGAGAGAGAGAGAGAGAGGAAATGCAAGGCACCGTCAAAAAAAAAAGTATATGAACCATATCCCCCATGTTACTTGGCGTCCTGTTTTCTCCCTTTCATTCCAAACCACACAGTTGACAACCTGCAGGTGGAGGCGGGGTGTGTGTGTGTGTGTGTGTGTGTGTGTGTGTGTGTGTGTGTGTGTGTGTGTGTGTGTGTGCGGCCACATTTTAAAATGTCTTCCAGTTCCAGTGTTAAATACTCTCCAGAAATGAAAAGTGTATTGATCTTTGAAAAGGTGTACCCTCATTATCATTATATTAGATGAAAATGGTCTCAGAACGACAATATTATCGTTTATCGTGACAGGCCTATACATGATGGTCTAAATACTGGTCCAAAGCCTTCTCCAAACGGCCAGGCCTAGAAGTCTGGTGGAGATATACTGTGTGTATATATTTTCTAACTATAACGGTAAAATAAGAAGATATCGAGCATAAAAAACATCAACATCTGAATCAGCCATTAACCTGCAGTAAAAGAAACGAGCTGCAAAGACAACCAAAAGTTGATATGGCAAACTTATTTGCCAGCTTCACATTTTTTCCACAGCTTTCACCAGAAATAAAAACCCAACAACTTAAAACTCACGGTCAGAGCTGAAGTCATCTATCAAGATTATTTCTTGAATCAGAGATGGAGGACTTCGCATCAGGACACTGAGAGGGGGAAAAAAGAGAGATGAAGATCAGAAAACACGAGTGAGTGTCGTTTCGCGGACTCATCGGGCCGTTTGAGTTCAACCTCGTTACCTTTTGATGGTGCGAAGGAGAGTAGAGCGAGCCTCATTGTGGAAAGTGATGATGATGCTGGTGGAGGGAAGGTCCGTGTCATAATTCAGAGACGCACACCTACAGGGAGAAGAATTTATCACACGTCCATCACAGAGGGCCAGCAGGTCTGCCTTCTTTCTCTTTAGAATTCACATGCATGCGTTACATTGGCACAGCCGGTCCTTGAACACACACAAACACACTGGGCAGGTGTTATTAGCAGCTGTGTCTTGTGGCATTGTTGCTGTAGTGACATGGAAATATCTGGTTGCCAGGTAACAATTGTAGAAATTTCTAAACCTCTGCCACCTGTTGCCAAAGGCTTTCAAGCAAAGTCAGAAGACATTCAGATGATCCCAGGCCACTTTCTCTGTTACTGGAAAGCCAGTCACACTTTGCTTACAATTGTTTTTGTAATTTTTTTCTTGCCTTATGGTAAAGAAATTTGTTTTAAAGCTAAAACATATCCACAGGGGAGTCATTATAACAAGTTTGTATGATGCGTCCATTTGCTTTATTTGTAGTCTATATTTTTATGACGTTCTACTATTGAGATTGCTCTCATTCTGCCGGATGTCACTCTTTTCGGATGTCCCGTTAACTTCCTCTTTCTCTGTATTGGCGCTCTAACCTCTGGTGGATTTCTGAGGACTATGGTTACCTGGTCCTCAGGTCTCTGCAGGGTAAATCCAGACAGGTAGCTAGACTATCTGTCCAATCTGAGGACTATGGTTACCTGGTCCTCAGATCTCTGCAGGGTAAATCCAGACAGCTAGCTAGACTATCTGTCCAATCTGAGGACTATGGTTACCTGGTCCTCAGATCTCTGCAGGGTAAATCCAGACAGCTAGCTAGACTATCTGTCCAATCTGAGGACTATGGTTACCTGGTCCTCAGATCTCTGCAGGGTAAATCCAGACAGCTAGCTAGACTA
Organism: Percina caprodes; assembly: GCA_013375575.1. Lineage (NCBI taxonomy): Eukaryota > Metazoa > Chordata > Actinopteri > Perciformes > Percidae > Percina > Percina caprodes. The sequence goes on along the minus strand of JABXJD010002564.1, from coordinate 5,490 downwards.
TCTGTCCAATCTGAGGACTATGGTTACCTGGTCCTCAGATCTCTGCAGGGTAAATCCAGACAGCTAGCTAGACTATCTGTCCAATCGGAGTTTCCTGTTGCATGTATAAAACAACTTTTAAACGTACACGTTCCACCAAAACAAGTTCCTTCCCCAGACTATTTGGCAGCTATTTCAGCTAGGCACCGCCTCACGATTATGATTGGTTTAAAGAAATGTCAATAAACCAGTGCGGGTTTTTCTCCCATACCGGATTGCTGTGTGTACTAGCCAGGACGGACAATGTGAGACTACTTTATTTGTGACTGCATACTGGTATGTACTGATCATGACATGATGCCATTTAAGATTCTATTCATATTCAATGTACCTGTTTTATAGTGTTTATTATTCTGCTCTGCTCATGACTCATATTTGTTCTCATTGTATTATTTCTCAGTATTATATTAGATATTATATAATAGGCTGTTACTGTAACAGAGCATGCACACTCAGCCAACCTTCTCTGCTTGTGTGAATACAGATTCAATAAAAGTTAATTATAGGTTTGATTTGAGTGCCTTGTCAGCTGCTGTACAAAGGAAGTGGGGCGATCCTATGTGATGCTGCGTCTTCTGAAGCGATCTGAGATCACTGATGGGCTAAACATACTGCTACAGGTACAGAGATACAGCAGGAAAGCAGCAGAATTGTTTTCTATGTTAAAGAGGAACAAATTGACCCTAACCAACAAGGCCTTTATATGTATACACTGCAAAAGAGGTTGTGAAATGCTTGAAATTACAACACAAACTAACACGACACTCCCCTTGTAGCAGTGCATATAATAAATGTCATTTATACATGTACTTCAAAAAAAAAAAAAAAATGTAGTTAAACAAATACTAGGCTAACCTAAGAAAAAAAAATACAAATAAAGTAGAGTTTGAAGGTTCATTCTTGATCTTGAAACAGAAACTTGACCAAAACATAGAAATTAACGCAAGGTCCAGCTTATTCTGAGGAACTCCATCCACGGATTTCATACAGTGCAATATTTCATATTTAACCATTTCATTTCATTACAGTGCAATATTTATTTATTTGATAATACTTTTCACATAATGTGTGTACAAAGCTATTTTATATTTGTACATTGCTGCTCTCAAGGCTCAGGACTATGCACCAGGTCCCCCCCCTCTCCTTTTTCTCTGCATTACTTATACTTTATATTTTTATATTTCATATTCTTATATTTTATATTTTTATATTTCGTGTCGACACTGTAAAGGGGTCGCTTCAATCTCATTACACAGGTACTGCACCTGTGTATAAGGACAATAAAGGCTTTCTATTCTATTCTATTCTATTCTATCAAGGGAGTAACACGTAATTTGGACTGTGTGTTGTATTAATTTTGATTAAAATGGTATGTCACATACTTGTTGAGTCATTAAAATATTGTCTTTATCCAAATCCCTCACAAATGGACCTACAATTTTTTTTTTTTTTTTTTTTATTTTTCAAGGAAGACACCTCTATTATAACATCATGTGGTGAGGAAGTCATTTCATCATCCACTGAAGCCAGTTCTTCACGGATAGTGCATAGAGTCCGATTTCCCCCAACAACTCCAAATCCACGTGCACCTCGGGCAAGATTAGTCCTCAGTCTTCTTGGGTGGATCAAAGCAGACTAGGCGGACCCGGTCTGAGGCGTAAACCCTGGCTCACCTGTAGTGCCGGGTGTCTCTGATGGCTCTCTCGCTGCCCAGCCGGTCGCTCTCCTGCAGGTTGAAGGCGTGATCTCTGTACGGGTCGTCCCCCGGCTTCAGCTGCTTCCCCGCCAGGTAGGCCTTCTCGTCGAAGGCGCCCAGCAGCTGGCTCGGCTGCTCTGCCCGCGGGGGCTGGCTCACCTGCACAGGACACAAATTTGAATCGCAGTTGTGATTTTGGCTCCTAATAATCCCAGAAAAGAGAAAAAAACAAAATTTGCAAATTACGTTTTGCAAGTAAACTCTTAATTTGTCTTGTGTTCTGAATGGAAAAAAAGTTCCAATGGGAAAAGTATTAAGAGGGAAATGTCACAGTTCAAAGGGTTTTCCCTGTTGATTTGTTAAGTTAAGTTAAGTTAAGTTAAGTTAAGTTAAGTTAAGTTAAGATAAGATAAGATAAGATAAGATAAGATAAGATAAGATAAGATAAGATAAGATAAGATAAGATAAGATAAGATAAGATAAACCTTATTTGTCCCACACTGGGGAAGTTGCAGTAACATTCTTTTTCTTTTTCAACTGTTTCACTGTTTTATAAGTTCAATAATTGCAACATCTTTCCAAAAGTCAACGTGTAATCCTTTTTAAATAATCGGGATTCTATTTTTCCCATAAACCAGCAGCCCTAGTCCACATCCTCACACCAGCCAGAAAAACAGGCATAAACATCGACGTCAAAGTAGAAAATAAATTGTGAAAAACTCAAGTCAAAGAAAGAATAAAAGCTTGAAAATTAAGAATGCAGTGGGATTTAATTACAGACACACAAACCCCCGTCGCTCGTGTCAACACACGCCACTCGTTCCCTGTCACCAAACTATAATTCTGCATCTATTCCACATCTATTATTACTGTGAGCATCCTCATAAAGAGATGCTGGGTATGTCTGTTATGGTTTGGTGTTTTTGTCTTATTTTATTGTGGTAGTCTGTTCCCCCGTGTTGATTTCTTAGCCTGGTTCTGTCATGCATTGCGTTTATGGTATGGTATTTTTGGTCTTGTCTTGTATATGTTCGGTTTCCTGTTTTATTTTGAAGTCTGGTCTCAAGACAGGAGCAGAGAGTGTCAAACAAAGAAGTGCGGTTCGTACAGTAAAACAAAAACTAAGTCACTGTACATTAAAAAAGACTAAAAAAGACTCAGCAGTATACAGTCCCCTGCAGCATGAGTAAATACTGGTAGTATGAAAGTATTGTAGAAGGGCAATGCACATAAGTCAGATCTAGCAAACTGTATTATGCAATAATTGCACATGAATTTGTAAAATTGCACTTTAGGGCTTATGCTTTATATTTTATTAGCACTGCATCTAATGATTGTTTGGATCATTGATTAATCTCTTGATTATGTCATGAAAAGTCAGAAAATCTAAAGCCTCAGCTTTATTTTCAAGAGTCCAAACCAGTAGATATTACAGTGCACTGGCTGTGCGATGGAGTTCAATATTTGGAGTTTCATTTTTGCCAAACTGGTACAGATGTAAGAATTTGAGGGAAAACTAATCAACTATTTTAACAATTGATGCATCTTTCTGCTTTACAAGCAAAAATCTCAAACATTCTCTGCTTTCATCTTCTCTAATGGGATTTGTTATTATCATTATAATCGTGTAAATTGAATATCTGAGGATATTTTTTGGGTTGGACAGGCAAGATGTCAGCTTGACACAGGAACTGGCGATGGGCATTGCCCATACTTTCTGGCATTTTATAAACTAAACAACGATAGAATAATCCACAATGAAAATACTTGTTAGTTGCAGCCAACAAACCAACAACAAAATTGCTGTCAAGGTCAAAAATGAGCTTTCACGCTTCAAAAATAAATACAATACATATACATACAATTTTAGAACGTGGAATCGTTGAGTATTTTTTTTCTTGCTAAATGACTCAAACGATGAATAGATTATCAAAATTGTTGATGAAATTCCTGTTGATCAACTAACTGATTAATAGTAAATGGACTTCCATAGCACTTTTCTGCCTATGGAATGGAAAAACCCAACCCTGAGATAATGAACAACTCTCTCTTCCTCCTGAGCCTCAGCAGCCCAGATTAACCAATAAACTGTCTGGCAACAACTCGTCTGCTCCGCAGTCCTGCTGCAACACTTCTCATCTGAGAATTAAGTCATGTTCTTCTATTGCACTCACGTTTCAGCCAGTCTGGAGATTAAATGATTAAAATGTAAATGCTACTTTCTTATTCAGGTCACCGCCGTGTCGGTGCTAACAGAAAATGGGATGGGCACTCATCAAATCCTCAGTAATTAATGGGTTTCCCCACAGGGGTAAACAGAAAACGAGATGAGAGTGGCTGTCATCAAACAGAAGCAAGAGCAAGATAGACAGATGGGGCAATGTAAGGAGAAAGGAGAAAATGAAATAAAGGATGAAGCGTTGTGTTGCTTTATTACAGTAAAAGGTTGGGGTAGCTGGAGGATTTATAAAAAGCTCCAGACCAGATTCAGGTGAGTGAACTCATTTTCAGTCCCTCCGGAAGCAGTGTGAACGTGTCAAGGTTTCACACACAACCATGTCTACAGTGCACCGCTACAGAGAAAGTACATTAATGTTGAGATCAGTGTGTTACCTCCAAAAGGCAATGTTCCCCTAGAAAATATTACAAAAGTATCTTAAAAGACAGATGAACTGCTGTTTCGCAACTGCTTTTCCCAATGTATTGTGTATGTGTATTGTGTGTGTGTGTGTGTGTGTGTGTGTGTATATATATATATATATATATATATATATATATATATATATATATATATATATATATATATATATATATACACATTGCAACAGCCTACCTCTAATGCAACGTTCTCTTAAAGTGGCACACAAAGCTTTTTATACATATGCATATACATATACACATATACACACATACACACACATACATATATATATATATATATATATATATATATATATATTTCTACATATATACATATATATGTAGACATGTATACATATATACATATATGTATACATATATATGTATACCTATATATACATACATACATACATATATATGTATACATATATATGTATACATATATATATATATATACATATATATAATACATATATATGTATATATATATATATATATATATATATATATATATATATATATATATATATATATGGTATTAATGAGCTTTTTGACAATAGCATGGCAACACACAAAGCTTTTTTATACATATACATATACATATATATATATATATATATATATATATATATACACACACACACCCATATATATATGTATATATATAAATATATATAAGGTATCAACGAGCTAGCTTTGACAATATCATGGCAACAGCCTACCTGTAATGCAACGTTCTCTTAAAGTGACAGGCACACAAAGCTTTTTTTTTTTAAGATACACCTGTATTTTTAATTTTTTTTACATTCTTTACAAATAACTAAACCACGTGATCTTTTACTTGCTGCTCTGAAATCAGCTGTATCAACGTGGATGAAGACATCTTTAAACCATACGGTACCAGTAACACGGCCAGCTGATGCCAGCGCTGTGTGGGAAAACCGATCTAATTATTGCCGCTCTGTAAATAGCTGTTCCATATTTAGCACACTGTCGAGGGAAGTCTCTTCCTTCCTCCCAGCTCTGTCTTTCACACTCGCATTATATCAGAAAACTAGTTTGTTAAAATATCCCAAGCAGCAGATGCCAACCCATTCCCACATCCAGGGTAGACA
>JABXJD010000748.1:172500-175694 GCA_013375575.1 Percina caprodes | reverse complement strand
TACACTGCATAGGTTGAGGTGTCATTTGTTGCTTGCTGTTATCTTTCAGATGGAGGTTCTGACCTCTTGTCCCCCAAAAAGAGACTGGAGCCCCTCAGTGAAGATGGGAGTTCAGATGTAGATGGTGAGTTAAATGATGTTTATTATAAAATTCACAAAACTCTGCCTTTTTGAAGAAGGATCCTGCAAGCGTTTTCTCAAACTTATTAGAGTACTACTTCAATCTGGAGTGCATGAATTACATGTCACCATTTCATCCTTTTGTTTCTTTACAGTTTGTTACACAAGATGAATATCACAGTAAATATTTAATGTCCTTCCTTATACCAGTTAAATTATTGTCCCATGGTGATCAGTTGTGAGGAAGAACTATTTTGTAATATTCTAGTACACACTGCTGCTTACAGTTCTGACCTCAGACAACTACTTTAAGTACTAGCAGCCAGCTGTCAGATTATGGTAGTTATGTTTTACTGTCAGCATTCAATTACACATGAACCCTGAATATTAATTTTAACAGAGATTTCACCAACTAACGGGTGCCAATGTTTGTCTGCTACTGTTGTAGATCAGAGTCCAGGAACAAGGTTGGTGAAGAGGCCCTCACAGAAGAAGAAAAGACGTAAAAGACCAAGACCGTGGAAGCAATGGGTAAGTTCTTTAAAACTGGTCCAAAAAAGGCATATACAGTCCAGACCACAAGTATTTGGACAGTTGGACCTTTTGTGTTCTTTGACACAAATAAAGTCTCAGCTCTTATTTAAATAGGTTTGCATAAATATAAAGAACTGTGTGAGCCATAGCCCTTTAACACCCACTGTCCAAAGGTTTGAGGTCCAAAAGTTATTGGACCAATAAACATCAAGTCTAACAAATTCATAGTATTTGATATTTCAATTCAATTTTATTTATAGTATCAATTCATAACAAGAGTTATCTTGAGACACTTTACAGATAGAGTAGGTCTATATTTGCAGTCTTCAACCCATAGACAACAGCAGGCTGCAGGTTATGTTCATTAAGTCTCATCTTGATCATTGACAAAGAAACGTGTACGCTTTCATCCAGGAAAGCATTCTGAACTTGCTGTAGAGTCATAAATTGGTTTTTCATAATCATACAAATGATTTTCCAGTCATTAACTAGATGTGTGCTCCCCGATGTACCAGCTTGTAAGTCTACTCTAAATAAACCTGAAATAAGCACTTTAATGTACTATCCATTTTTATATTTAAAATTGAATGTACTGAAGAACAAAATTGTCCAAATATTTACTGTCTAGATTTAACGTCAAAGCCACAAATGCTTTGAGATGCTTTACTGAATGTACACTGAGATGTATGTATTTAAGGTCCTCACTCCATTGTCTTTTCTGTCATTTGTAGTGGTGCCCACAGTAAAGGTGAAGAGACCGTGGAGTGAAGCAGAGAGGAGTGCGGTAAACAAACACATGGCAAAGTTTATTGCAGAGCGCCGCGTTCCAGGTAAAGAACACTGCATGCGATGCATAAAAGAGGAGGAAACCTTGGGTCAAAGATCCTGGAAGGATGTAAAGAACTTTGTGTACAACACAAATGTTACATTAAACCGGAGGTGTGCTAGGCAGCATCACTTTTGAAGATCTTTATTGTGCAATATAATGTTGTGTTCTAGTTCTCTGGTGCAGTTCTTTTGATGCTTTGTGCGGTACTGTTCAAGTGGCGTTTCAAACCATAACAATAAGGCACATTTGCAACTAACATTTGTTTTAAAAATCTATTAATTGCACAAATATTTTGTTAATACTTTGTTTTATAAAATGTCAGAAAAAGGTAAACTATGAAGGTAAATATGGTGCAAAACGTGAGTGTGCAGATGTGATGTAAGCACTTGTAGAATATGATATGAGAACTTGTAGAAAAAATCTGTACTTGTATTTATTTATTTTTTCACTTCAGTCACTTTTCCTACAACCACGACTCAGTGATACAACCTCTGGAATCTGTCGCTGCAGCTTCTCATCTTATATATTATATATTATTATATATATGCAGCGTGCTCTCTCCATCATACAGCGAGGCTGCACATCGACCTTTTCAACACTTCTTGATCCATTTGGTGCAAAACTAATTTGTACCTGTGGACAGTCTGTGGAGCTCTGAGCCAATAGGACCTGGGGTTCAGCAGGGTTTCTATCACCAGATGAGGGACAACTCTGTCCGAGTTATTTATGTAGCATGAAAGCTAGCATTAGCTAACTAGCAGCCAGCCTGCTTCTAAATACTGTAAATACCTTTTAATTATCTCAACACTTTAACAGTCCAACTGGAACACTGGCGGTGAGCTCCAGGTCCAGCAGCTGCAGACGGACCATCATCAGTGGGTATAACCCACCATCTGCCTTTTAAATTTAATTGTATTTATTTATAAGCAGGCTGGTTGGTTAGTTTGCTAACGCTAGCTTTCTATTCCACCAACACTGGCGGTGAGCTCCAGGGGGTTGTGCCGCTGCTACCGGTCTGGAGCTCTCCGTGTCCCGATGGCGATCAGATCGAGGTCGGCAGCGGAGCTTTCTAGCGATGTTTCCACGCTGGCCGAGCCCCACAGATAACGGCCCGTCTGCAGCTGCTGGACCTGGAGCTCACCGCCAGTGTTCCAGTTGGACTGTTAAAGTGTTGAGATAATTAAAAGGTATTTACAGTATTTAGAAGGAGGCTGGCTGCTAGTTAGCTAACGCTAGCTTTCTGCTACATAAATAAGCCGGACAGAGTTGTCCCTCATCTGGCGATAGAAACCCTGCTGTCCCCCCCCCTCTGTCTTGTTGGCTCAGAGCTCCACAGACTAAGTCCACAGGTACAAATTAGTTTTGCACCAAATGTATCAAGAAGTGTTGCAAAAGTCGATGTGCAGACTCGCCGCTGTATGATGGAGAGAACACGCTGCATGTAATAATATAATAAGATATAAGATGAGAAGCTGCAGCAACAGATTCGAGAGGTTGTAATCACTGATCTGTGGTTGTACTAGAAAAGTGACTGAAGTGGGGGAAAAAAAATACAAGTACAGATTTTTTTTCTACAAGTTCTCACATCACATCTGCACACTCTCACATTTTGCACCATATTTACTTTAATATTAAACACCTAAAACAAAGTCTAAGGTTGTCTTCAGGTTTATTTTGTCCAATTGAAAGTTGTTGTGACAGGTTTGTCATA
>JABXJD010000748.1:165000-167500 GCA_013375575.1 Percina caprodes | reverse complement strand
CTTACACACTCATATTATATATATATACACAGACACCCACTCCTATACTTTAGAGTACGTACTTGTTTTCCTCGATGAGGATCCTCAGGGTGTCGGGGTTGGTCAGAGCAACGTCAGAGTCAATGCTGAAGTAGTAATCACAGGCTGGGTCCTTCTTACAGGCCTCACTACACACACACACACACACACACACACACAGAGACACACACACACACACACACACAGAGAGACACACACACGCACACAATATGTTATTTTTTATTTAGTGATGAGTGACAGAGAGAGTTTTGGTCCTTTAAGAGTTAAAAGCCCTGGTAATGTGTGTGTGTCTCTCTGTGTGTGCATGTCTGTGTGTGTGTTTCTGTGTGTCTCTCACTCTGTGTGTGTGTGTGTGTGTGTGTGTGTGTGTGTGTCTCTCTGTGTGTGCATGTCTGTGTGTGTGTTTCTGTGTGTCTCTCACTGTGTGTGTGTGTGTGTGTGTGTGTGTGTGTGTGTCTCTCTGTGTGTGCATGTCTGTGTGTGTGTTTCTGTGTGTGTGTGCATGTCTGTGTGTGTGTGTTTCTGTGTGTGTGTGTGTGTATGTCTGTGTGTGTGTTTCTGTGTGTGTGTGTGTGTGCATGTCTGTGTGTGTGTTTCTGTGTGTGTGTGTGTGTGTGTGTGTGTGTGTGTCTCCACTCACACAGCCATGGTCCTGGCCTTGTTCTCCGGCAGGTTCTCCTCTGGTCCGACCAGCAGAGCGTTGGGGAACAGGGACCGGTGGCGCTCCCAGAACCGGTGGATGTGAGGCTCATGGTACACAACCTACACACACACACACACACACACACACACACACACACACACACACACACACACACACACACACACACACACACACACACACACACACACACACACAGAGACGGACACAGAGACACAGAGAGAGAGAGAAAGAGAGAGAGACACCTGATAACCAGGACAGTACATCATCATGCTTCTACATCCTGGTCCTTTCCTTACCCCCAACACACACACACACAGTTGTGTGACAGAGGAAAGTGTTGTGTTGTGTGTGTCTGTGTCGTACGTTGTTGTGGATGAAGAGGCGGAGCCTGGATGTCGGGTAGTTGAGTGTCGTCAGTCGCTCCAGGAACTCGTCCATGAAGGGAGTCGCATGTTCAATGAACACGGCGACGTACACCAGGGGCATCTCCTCGTCCTACACACACACACACACACACACACACACACACACACACACACACACACACACACACACACACACACAGGTTGTAACGTCAGCCTTGTCAGGTAAGAGCTAACGTTTAATTAATTGAAGATGAGATGTGTGTGATGTGTGATGTGCGTGATGTGTGTGATGTGTGTGATGTGTGTGATGTGTGTGATGCGTGATGTGTGTGATGTGCGTGATGTGCGTGATGCGCGTGATGTGTGTGATGTGTGTGATGTGTGTGATGTGTGTGATGCGTGTGATGTGTGTGATGCGTGATGTGTGTGATGTGTGATGTGTGTGATGTGTGTGATGTGTGTGATGTGTGTGCGTGATGTGTGTGATGTGTGTGATGTGTGTGATGCGTGATGTGTGTGATGTGCGTGATGTGTGTGATGTGTGTGATGCGTGTGATGTGTGTGATGTGCGTGATGTGTGTGATGCGTGATGTGTGTGATGCGTGATGTGTGTGATGCGTGATGTGTGTGATGTGCGTGATGTGTGTGATGCGTGATGTGCGTGATGTGTGTGATGTGCGTGATGTGTGTGATGCGTGTGATGTGCGTGACGTGTGTGATGTGTGTGACGTGCGTGATGCGTGATGTGCGTGATGTGTGTGATGTGCGTGACGTGTGTGATGTGTGATGTGTGTGATGTGCGTGATGTGTGTGATGCGTGATGTGTGTGATGCGTGATGTGTGTGATGGGTGATGTGTGTGATGTGTGTGATGTGCGTGATGTGTGTGATGTGCGTGATGCGCGTGATGCGCGTGATGTGCGTGATGTGTGTGATGTGTGATGTGTGTGATGTGTGTGATGTGTGTGATGTGTGTGATGTGTGTGATGCGTGATGTGTGTGATGTGTGTGATGTGCGTGATGTGCGTGATGTGTGTGATGTGTGTGATGTGTGTGATGTGTGTGAGAGCGTACCGGCGCGTCGTTGAAGAACAGCAGGTCGTCGTCACAGATCCCACAGCCGTTCTCAAACGTCCACGCCGACGGGACGTAGTTGCCCAGGTAGTTCAGCTGCAGCTGCAAACAGCATCACTACATCAACATCTGCATTTACAAAGTCAAACCCACCAGACTCCATGTAAATAATCACTACTTTTAGTGTGTATAGAGCAGCATATCTCCACCAGACTCCATGTAAATAATCACTACTTTTAGCGTGTATAGAGCAGCATATCTCCACCAGACTCCATGTAAATAATCACTACTTTTAGTGTGTATAGAGCAGCATATCTCCACCAGACTCCATGTTAATAATCACTACTTTTAGTGTGTAT
>JABXJD010000748.1:142500-150000 GCA_013375575.1 Percina caprodes | reverse complement strand
AACACATGTTCATTCGCGTGTGTGTGTGTGTGTGTGTGTGTGTGTGTGTGTGTGTGTGTGTGTGTGTGTGTGTGTGTGTGTGTGTGTGTGTGTGTGTCATGCTGTTTGTTTCAGAAACAGCTAAGCGGGTGCAGCAGCTGCAGGTTGCCGTGGACAACAACAACAACAAGCTCATGTCAGGTTAGTCTGGCTCTCTGAACTCTGTGACCTCAAATCAGAGCTCCCAACCAGGCTAACAGCCAGGCTAACAGCCAGGCTAACAGCTAGGCTAACAGCTAGCCTGCTCCCGACCAGGCTAACAGCTAGGCTAACAGCCAGGCTAACAGCTAGCCTGCTCCCGACCAGGCTAACAGCTAGGCTAACAGCCAGGCTAACAGCTAGCCTGCTCCCGACCAGGCTAACAGCCAGGCTAATAGCTAGCCTGCTCCCGACCAGGCTAACAGCCAGGCTAATAGCTAGCCTGCTCCCGACCAGGCTAACAGCTAGGCTAACAGCCAGGTTAACAGCTAGCCCACTCCCGACCAGGCTAACAGCCAGGCTAACAGCTAGGCTAACAGCCAGGCTAACAGCTAGCCTGCTTTTGACTAACTACCTAGTCTCTCCTCTTCAGTCATTAAACGCTGTGTAACAGTCCCAGTTTGGTTAGACACCAAAACTACTGCGTGAAGTTGATAAAAAGGTGGTTCTGGGTTACAGTCAGACGTTACTTCACTTCCTAAAGGTTACCATGGTGATGCCAGAGATCGGGACTCGAGTCACACAGTGTAATGTGCATAAAGAATGAGATTGAACCATAGGACAAGAAGATGAATGAGTCGTTGAGGGGTCAGTCTTGTGGGGCCTCAGACACCAATTGGACCAAGCTCAGGAAAACCAGTGATGCGAGTCTGAGTCTGACCCCTGACCCCCTTCTCTACATGCTGCACCGACAGCACACAACAGCATTGGGGGTTACAATGGAAAGTACCAATAAAGGGGACAGCAAACACATCAAAGAGACAGATAAAGAAGAAAAGGGGTCCGTGTTCAGTCCCGGGTTAGTCCTCCTGAATCCCCCCCCCCCCATGGGGCCCATGTTTCCAGATCAGTCTTATGGGGTCTTCATCACTAAAGCTTAGTCTGGGATTATGATGTGGCTCAGCAACCTGTCTCCCTCAATGAATTAACTAAACCACAGTGTGTGTGTGTGTGTGTGTGTGTGTGTGTGTGTGTGTGTGTGTGTGTGTGTGTGTGTGTGTGTGTGTGTGTGTGTGTGTGTGTGTGTGTGTGTGTGTGTGTGTGTGTGTGTGTGTGTGTGTGTGTGTAGTGGGCGAGGCGTTGAAGCAGCTGTCTGTCGTCGACTCTCTCAGCCAGAGCGTCGCCTTGCTGAAGTGTTCCCTCGAACGGATCATCAACAACAGTACACACACACACACACACACACACACACACACACACACACACACACACACACACACACACACACACACACACACACACACACACACACACACACACATAGACACACACACACACACACACACACACACACACACACACACACATAGAGACACACACACACACACACACACACACACACATAGAGACACACACACACACACACACACACACACACAGAAAACTTACAGCTGTCTGCCTGTCTGTCTGTCTGTCTGTCTGTCTGTCTGTCTGTCTGTCTGTCTGTCTGTCTGCCTGTCTGTCTGTCTGTCTGTCTGTCTGTCTGCCTGTCTGCCTGTCTGCCTGTCTGTCTGTCTGTCTGTCTGTCTGTCTGCCTGTCTGCCTGTCTGCCTGTCTGTCCGTCTGTCTGCCTGTCTGTCTGCCTGTCTGTCCGTCTGTCTGCCTGTCTGTCTCTCAGGCTCTGCAGAGACCAGTTGTTGTCCTCCAGGTTGGGACCAGTTTGGTTCCAACTGCTACTTCTTCAGCCACCAGATTCTGTCCTGGAACAAGTCCAGAATCTGGTGTGAGAACCACAACGCTCACCTGCTCATACTGCACGATGACAAGACCTGGGTGAGTCTACCTGTCTGTCTGTCTGTCTGTCCTTCTGACTGTCTGTCTGTCTCCCTGTCTGTCCTTCTGTCCGTCCGACTTCAATGGGGATTGAATAATTTAATGCTGCATCCCTTCTAGAGTCATTTTGTTAAAAAAAAATCTACTGATTTACTGACGTCTCCTCTGTCTGTCTGTCTCCCTGTCTGTCCTTCTGTCTCCCTGTCTGTCTGCCTGCCTGTCTGTCTGTCTCCCTGTCTGTCTGCCTGCCTGTCTGTCTGTCTCCCTGTCTGTCCTTCTGTCTCCCTGTCTGTCCTTCTGTCTCCCTGTCTGTCCTTCTGTCTCCCTGTCTCCCTGTCTGTCTGTCTGCCTGCCTGTCTGTCTGTCTCCCTGTCTGTCTGTCTGTCTCCCTGTCTGTCTGTCTGCCTGCCTGTCTGTCTGTCTCCCTGTCTGTCTGCCTGCCTGCCTGTCTGTCTGTCTCCCTGTCTGTCTCCCTGTCTGTCCTTCTGTCTGTCTGTCTGTCTGTCTGTAGGACTTTGTGACCCATCGTACGGTCCCCCTGCTGTACTGGGTGGGTCTGTCTGACTGGAGAACGGGCCGCTGGGAGTGGATCAACCAGACGCCGTACACCATAGAGCGCAGGTACAGGTCTCCAGACCTAGACCAGTCTGCCCTGAAGTCTCTGGACCCAGACCGGTCGGCCCTAAAGTCTCTGGACCCAGACCGGTCGGTCCTAAAGTCTCCGTACTCAGACCGGTCGGCCCTAAAGTCTCTGGACCGAGACCGGTCAGCCCTAAAGTCTCCGTACTCAGACCGGTCGGCCCTCAAGTCTCTGGACCCAGACCGGTCGGCCCTAAAGTCTCTGGACCCAGACCGGTCGGTCCTAAAGTCTCCGTACTCAGACCGGTCGGCCCTCAAGTCTCTGGACCGAGACCGGTCGGCCCTAAAGTCCAAACCAGCCGAGTTTACAAAATCATGTTTTAACTGTATATCTGTGTACCCTGTGTGTCCCCCCTCTGTGTCCCCTCTGTGTCCCCTGTGTGCGTCCCCTGTGTGTCCCCCCTCTGTGTCTCCCCTCTGTGTCCCTTGTGTGCATCCCCTGTGTGTCCCCTGTGTGTCCCCCCTCTGTGTCCCCCCTCTGTGTCCCCTGTGTGTGTCCCTTCTGTGTCCCCCCTCTGTGTCCCCTGTGTGTGTCCCCTGTGTGTGTCCCCTCTCTGTCCCCTGTGTGCGTCCCCTGTGTGTCCCCTGTGTGTCCCCCTCTGTGTCCCCTGTATGTCCCCCCTCTGTGTCCCCTGTGTGTCCCCCCTCTGTGTCCCCTGTGTGTCCCCCCTCTGTATCCCCTGTGTGTCCCCCCTCTGTGTCCCCTGTATGTGTCCCCTCTGTGTCCCTACGTTTCAGGCGCTGGGTTCCCGGTCAGCCTGACAGCTGGACCGATCACGGTCTCGGCGCCGGAGACGAAGACTGCGGCCACCTGCACGCCAGCGGACGCCTCAACGACCTCCACTGCTCCACCGCGCTGCGCTACGTCTGCCAGAAGCACGCCGCGCACGCCTGAACGTCTGGAGCCGCCCGACAGGAAACAGGAAACGCATCATCGATCGGAACGCATCAGTAATCCAAGACAACAAAGTCAAAATATGACAGTTTGTTGTAATCGTTGTTTCAGAATAAAGCTTCATCGTGCGTTACAGGAAACGTGTGGTTGTTGTTATGGTTACTGCTGCTTTTCATTATGTTCTGCTTACAAACAATCTTAATATTTGGAGAAAAGTCGTAATACTTTAGTATAGTTACCGTCTCAAGGTGTCAAGGATCGTACCAAAGGAATCAAGGATCGTACCAAGGTACAAAGGATGGTACCAAGGTATGTGAGTGACCCTTGGCACCTTGGTACGATCCTTGGTACCTTGGTACGATCCTTGGTACCTTGGTACGATCCTTGGTACCTTGGTACGATCCTTGGTACCTTGGTACGATCCTTGGTACCTTGGTATGATCCTTAGTACCTTGGTATGATCCTTGGTACCTTAAGACGATCCTTGGTACCTTGGTATGACCCTTGGTACCTTGGTACGATCCTTGGTACCTTGGTACCTTGGTACCTTGGTATGACCCTTGGTACCTTGGTACCTTGGTACGATCATTTGTACCTAACATGTATACAATATATACTATTTATACAGTATATTACAATATATAACATTTACACAGTATATGACATGTATACAATATATACTATTTATACAGTATATAACATGTATACAGTATATACTATTTTGTCTTGTTGTCTGTTGTATTATTGAATGTTTTCTGATGTATTTTCAGGTTTTTTAGGTGTTTTCTGGTGTATTTTCAGGGTTTTTTTAGGTGTTTTCTGGTGTATTTTCAGGGTTTTTTTAGGTGTTTTCTGGTGTATTTTCAGGGTTTTTAGGCGTTTTTAGTTCTTCTGTTCTGGGTTTTTGTCCCTAGAAGAGTCTGGTCCCTGTGACATCAGAGCGTCTCCATGCCGACGTGTTTTCCAGATCAAAGTGCATTGTGGGGCCGTTGACCCGTCGGCTGTTTGGACAGACAGACTGTTGGACGGGACGGAGACACACGGAGAATAAGAGACACAATCGCTATGACAACAACTGAATACCACGACATTGAAGATGACAGCAGCTCCTTTTGGAACAAAGGTCTGCCTGTCTGTCTGTCTGTCTGTCTGTCTCTCCATCTGTCTGTCTGTCTCTCTCTGTCCGTCTGTCTGTCTGTCTCTCTCTGTCCGTCTGTCTCTCTGTGTCCGTCTGTCTGTCTGTCTCTCTGTGTCCGTCTGTCTGTCTGTCTCTCTCTGTCCGTCTGCCTGTCTGTCTCTCTGTGTCCGTCTGTCTGTGACAATACTGACTAAACTGTAAGATGAAAAGCCAACTCTCTCTGTCCGTCTGTCTCCCTGTCTGTCTCTCTGTGTGTCTGTCTGTCTCCCTGTCTGTCTGCCATACCCGTCTGTCTCTCCACAGAGCCAGCACCTGTCTCTCTCTCAGCTGTCTCCAGGTACAGACGCTGGTTGTTTCCCGCTCTGACGGCTACATTCATCCTGGTTCTGATCATAGTACTGGGAGCTAGCAGTGAGAAACACACACACACACACACACACACACACAGACACACACACACACACACACACACACACCGAAAATACCCCAATCAAACTTCCTGGTATTCAACTGTGTGTCTGTGTGTGTGTGTGTGTCTGTGTGTGTCTGTGTGTGTGTGTGTGTCTGTGTCTGTGTGTGTGCGTGTGTGTGTCTGTGTCTGTGTCTGTGTGTGTGCGTGTGTGTGTGTGTGTGTGTGTGTGTGTGTGTTTCAGACACACAGACCTCTAACCGACTCTGGTCTCTGGAGAAAACTGTTTCCAACGTGAACGAATCACTGAGCTTAGTACAGCAGCTCACTAAAGGTAACGCAGTACAAGTACTACAGTCCTGGAACTGTGTACATATACTACAGTCCTGGAACTGTGTACATATACTACTGTAACTGTGTACATATACTACAGTCCTGGAACTGTGTACATATACTACAGTCCTGTAACTGTGTACATATACTACAGTCCTGTAACTGTGTACATATACTACAGTACTGGAACTGTGTACATATACTACAGTCCTGTAACTGTGTACATATACTACAGTCCTGTAACTGTGTACATATACTACAGTACTGGAACTGTGTACATATACTACAGTCCTGTAACTGTGTACATATACTACAGTACTGTAACTGTGTACATATACTACAGTCCTGTAACTGTGTACATATACTACAGTACTGTAACTGTGTACATATACTACAGTACTGTAACTGTGTACATATACTACAGTCCTGTAACTGTGTACATATACTACAGTCCTGTAACTGTGTACATATACTACAGTACTGGAACTGTGTACATATACTACAGTCCTGTAACTGTGTACATATACTACAGTCCTGGAACTGTGTACATATACTACAGTACTGGAACTGTGTACATATACTACAGTCCTGTAACTGTGTACATATACTACAGTCCTGTAACTGTGTACATATACTACAGTACTGTAACTGTGTACATATACTACAGTACTGGAACTGTGTACATATACTACAGTCCTGTAACTGTGTACATATACTACAGTACTGTAACTGTGTACATATACTACAGTCCTGTAACTGTGTACATATACTACAGTACTGTAACTGTGTACATATACTACAGTCCTGTACAAGTAATAGTGTGCCTACTACTTGGTGCACATCCTAATGATAAGTAATAATAATAAGTGTTATGTGTCTTCTCCCTTCAGATACTCTTTAAAACCTATTTAAGATCTTTCTGTTTACCAGAAGCAGCTATGACGTAGCTAGTGCTAAACCAACCAGACTCCATGTAAAAAACAGCCCTTTTAGCGTGTATAGAGCCAACATATTTTCACATGTAAATCAGTAAAGTATGTTTTTATTGTATGTTTATTTCAACCAACACTAGAGTTGTGATGGTTGTTAAAGTGTAGAGTAGACCAAAAACATCTTTTCATAGTTTTATTTGGTTTCTGTTGACTCTGAATGAAGTGTGTGTTACGATGCTAAAATGACTGTTTATTTACATGGAGTCTGGTGGGATTAGCGACTAGCAACAGTTTTGCTAAAAGTTTTAAATGTATAGAGTGTATTTTAAAGGGTGAAGTTTTAAATGTTCTTTCAGAGAAAGACCTTTTAAAAACCTATAGGA
Organism: Percina caprodes; assembly: GCA_013375575.1. Lineage (NCBI taxonomy): Eukaryota > Metazoa > Chordata > Actinopteri > Perciformes > Percidae > Percina > Percina caprodes. Next base: position 143,261 of record JABXJD010000748.1, on the reverse strand, counting down.
CAGAGACATTTGTTTGTAAAAATGTTAGAAAATCGTACCGCAGCCCCCCCCCCCCCTATATGCTCCTCTCTAACTCTCACCATCCACCACATACACACACATTGGAAAATCGGAGACTTCTGAAAACGGGACGATACGTAAACTGTGATTTGGGAGAAACCGTGTTTGATATCTGAATAAATATAATATATATAATATAATATATCTGAATAAATATAATATAATATATATAATATAATATAATATAATATAATATAATATAAAATAATATAATATATGTAATATAATAAAATATAATATAATATAATATAAAATAAAATAATATATATAATATAATACCTTTAATCATGTTTCTATGTTAAAGTATGGAGATACAGCACGGTCCCAGAGAGGTATTGTGTGTGTGTGTTGGAAACGCTGCAGGACTAGTAGCGGGTCGAAAACAGGCGGAATAATAATAATAATAATAATAATAATAATAATAATAATAATAATAATAATATGCATAAGAAACAATAGTCATTCACTGAATGATTATATTAGATGAGATCTTTGTGAGATTTGCGTATTATTACCTGCCCCCACAGGTAAGCCACGCCCACCTGAGCCTGGCAGCCAATAGGGAACAGACTGTGCTGTGACAAAGGTAACCACGGCGACCGTCTCTAACATGTGGTCTCTGTCTCAGACGCAGCAAAAGACGTTAACCGCCTCAAGTTTTCAGTGGAGAACAACAAGGATCAGCTGATCTCAGGTAACAC
>JABXJD010000748.1:132500-137500 GCA_013375575.1 Percina caprodes | reverse complement strand
CTACAACGTCCCTGTTAGTGATGGCGTTGCATAATCTGTCCACCAGAGGACGCTCTACAACGTCCCCGTTAGTGATGGTGTTGCATAGTCTGTCCACCAGAGGACGCTCTACAACGTCCCCGTTAGTGATGGTGTTGCATAGTCTGTCCACCAGAGGACGCTCTACAACGTCCCTGTTAGTGATGGTGTTGCATAGTCTGTCCACCAGAGGACGCTCTACAACGTCCAAATCCATCATATTATTTTAGTGAGAACTCAGAAATAACTACAAATAACTAATGTTAGGGAAATCTATTTTTTTTACGCGTTTCTGGATTTATTTGTATATATATATATATATATATATATATACATATATATATATATATATATATATATATATATATATATATATATATATATATATATATATATATATATATATATATATATATATAGGTGGGGCTCCAGTTCCTTCCATGAGGACACTGTACATGTGGACTGTATGAAGAGGTAACATTGTGGCTTCTACAGCAAAGTAATGAAAACTTTGTCAGTCGCGTTCTGCAACATTTCATCCAAAACACATAAAAATGTCAGAAGGGCTTCTGTTAAACAAGGTTAAATATTTTAAAAAGTATAAATGGTATTTGAAAGTTGAATACTACCCTGAATGTATGAAAGATGTGGAACATCTTAAAGATTGAATGGTGTTTCTTGATGAATGTATGAATGAGTAGACAGCAGTTGAAAATCTATGAAAATGCATGAATTTGTGTCAAATTGGAACAATCCGTCCAATCCGTCCACGGGGAAAATCTCCCCGAAAATGTTGAATATTTTGGAAATTATGAAAGTTATGAAGATTCTGTATAAAAGCAGGAATGTCCTAATTGCGTTAAACGATTTGATGTTTGAATGAAGTTTCTATGTTGAAAAATGTGGAAAAAGAGTGCAAAATAAGAATAAAGAACAAAGTTATTAATATTATTAATATTCTTAAAAGACGTTTCTAAAGTCTCACCCTGATCTGCCCGGCGACAGATGACTCACGGCTGAATACGTCGGAGAAAGAGAGGAAGAGGAGGAGAGAGGAGGTCTGAACGAGCGAGGTGGAGGGGGAGGAAGGGGGAGGAAGAGGAGGAGAGAGGAGGTCTGAACGAGCGAGGGTGGAGGGGGAGGAAGGGGGAGGAAGAGGAGGAGAGAGGAGGTCTGAACGAGCGAGGGGTGGAGGGGGGAGGAAGGGGGGAGGAAGAGGAGGAGAGAGGAGGTCTGAACGAGCGAGGGGTGGAGGGGGGAGGAAGGGGGGAGGAAGAGGAGGAGAGAGGAGGTCTGAACGAGCGAGGGGTGGAGGGGGGAGGAAGGGGGGAGGAAGAGGAGGGTGACAGGCGAGTGAAGGAGGAAGAGGAGGGGGAAGATGAACCTCGGTCCGTCCAAACCAAACAGCGATCCTCCTGAGAAAGACAACAAGTTATCACATTGCTTTTATTTTGAAATATGACGGCTTTTATTTTGAAATATGACGGCTTTGTTGTTTTATATTATATTGTTGTTTCCACACCATTTTATTAAATCTCATCGGATTTTCTCTTGATCGATAAACGATGATTTGCCCAATAAATAATGAATGGCGGTAAAGTATGACGTCACCTCTCCAATACGGCTGTAAGTAACCATGGTAACGGCTGCCTGGATACAGAAGGTGCGTCGCTCCCGGTAACAGAGTCTCCCCATTTCCCTCTGAAGCTCCGCCCCCCCCAGGAACCCTGGCTCACCTGAACACACACAAATATATTTATATTACATTATACTTCATAAGAAGAGTACATGTCTGAATATTTAAAGAATAAAAGTAAATAATAAGAGGGACAGCTGACCTCCAACGCCTTTCATGAACGTTTCCAAGGAGACGGGTAGGGGTGGGTAGAAGAAGCATCCTCCAATCAGAGCCCTGCTCAGCACCGCTGTGTCTTCCTGGCTCCGCAGCCACTGCAGGAAGCGCCGCACCGGCCGTAGCCAACGGTAACTCATCTCTGAGTGGTCGCCCAGTCCTGCAGGCAGGAGAGAGACAGCCAATCAGTGACTAGATAACCTAAGGAACAAACAGCCGGCCAATCAGTGACTAGATAACCTAAGGAACAAACAGCCGGCCAATCAGTGACTAGATAACCTAAGGAACAAACAGCCGGCCAATCAGTGACAAGATGAACTAAGGAAGAAACAGCCGGCCAATCAGTGACAAGATGAACTAAGGAACAAACAGCCGGCCAATCAGTGACTAGATAACCTAAGGAAGAAACAGCCGCCACACACTCACACACACATCTACACACCGGCTCATCAGATACACACTCACACACACATCTACACACCTGCTCATCAGATACACACTCACACACATCTACACACCGGCTCATCAGATACACACTCACACACATCTACACACCTGCTCATCAGATACACACTCACACACATCTACACACCTGCTCATCAGATACACACTCACACACATCTACACACTCCGATGGTGTGCTGCGGGGGCAACTCGGGGTTGCAGTTCCAGGTGTGTGTCCAGCTGTTACCTGTGCAGTTCCAGGTGTGTGTCCAGCTGTTACCTGTTCAGTTCCAGGTGTGTGTGTGTCCAGCTGTTACCTGTGCAGTTCCAGGTGTGTGTCCAGCTGTTACCTGTTCAGTTCCAGGTGTGTGTGTGTCCAGCTGTTACCTGTGCAGTTCCAGGTGTGTGTCCAGCTGTTACCTGTTCAGTTCCAGGTGTGTGTGTGTCCAGCTGTTACCTGTGCAGTTCCAGGTGTGTGTGTGTCCAGCTGTTACCTGTGCAGTTCCAGGTGTGTGTCCAGCTGTTACCTGTGCAGTTCCAGGTGTGTGTCCAGCTGTTACCTGTGCAGTACACCTGAGTGTAGCTTGTGTTCGTCAGGTAGGAGCCGACGCCTGTCCGACCGGCAGCTCTGATCCACTTCAGTCTGGTGCAAACTACAACCGACACTACAGAGACAGAAACAACTTTAGTGATTTCACCTTTCAGCTCAGGTTCAGATTTTATTTTGAAGATACTCCAGGAAATGACATCACAATAAGCAGAAACGTCTCACGTGGGTGGAGCTTGCGGTGGGATTCAGGTTGAGACGTGGAGAAGAGCTTCACCATGATTGGCCGATTGCTCGTCCCGTCCTCCAATCGCAGCCAGCGATACTCCAAAAGTTCCGCCCCTCTGCCATCTACACATCAAAACACACACAGACAGACAGACAGAGAGACAGGCAGACAGAGAGAGAGAGAGAGACAGGGAGACAGACAGACAGAGAGAGAGACAGAGAGAGAGAGAGACAGAGAGACATAGAGAGAGAGAGACAGACAGAGAGACAGACAGACAGAGAGAGAGAGAGACAGAGAGACAGGCAGAGAGACAGGCAGACAGAGAGAGAGAGAGAGACAGGGAGACAGACAGACAGAGAGAGAGAGAGACAGACAGACAGACAGGCAGACAGAGAGAGAGACAGAGAGAGAGAGAGAGACAGAGAGACAGAGAGAGAGAGAGACAGACAGACAGAGAGAGAGACAGAGAGAGAGAGAGAGACAGACAGACAGACAGAGAGAGAGAGAGAGAGAGAGAGACAGACAGACAGACAGACAGGCAGACAGAGAGAGAGAGAGAGAGAGAGAGACAGACAGACAGACAGGCAGACAGAGAGAGAGACAGAGAGAGAGAGACAGACAGACAGACAGACAGGCAGACAGAGAGAGAGACAGACAGACAGACAGGCAGACAGAGAGAGAGACAGACAGACAGATGCGGGTTGTGAATTTAATAGTCAAACTGAAGCGTTGCTATGATAATCCCTATAAACAGTGGGATCGTCACCGTGGCAACCCTCACCTTTGCTCCTGATTCGCTCAGGTCGTCCTGAGAACGTCAGCAGGCCGATGACATCACACACATCACCTTGAGGACGCTCCAGGAGATCCAGACTGACACACACACACACACACACACACACACACACACACACACACACACACACCAATCACAAGATAGTACTGTACCCTTAGGATGTGTGAATGTACCTATGTGTTTCTGTGTGTGTGTGTGTGTGTGTATGTGTGTACCTGTGTTTCTGTGTGTGTGTACCTGTGTGTTTCTGTGTGTGTGTGTGTGTGTGTGTGTACCTATGTGTTTCTGTGTGTGTGTGTGTGTGTGTGTGTGTGTGTGTGTGTACCTGTGTTTCTGTGTGTGTGTGTGTGTGTGTGTGTGTGTGTGTGTGTGTGTACCTATGTGTTTCTGTGTGTGTGTACCTGTGTGTTTCTGTGTGTGTGTGTGTGTGTGTGTGTGTGTGTACCTGTGTTTCTGTGTGTGTGTGTGTGTGTGTATGTGTGTACCTATGTGTTTCTGTGTGTGTGTGTGTGTGTACCTGTGTGTGTGTGTGTACCTATGTGTTTCTGTGTGTGTGTGTGTGTGTGTGTGTATACCTGTGTGTGTGTGTACCTATGTGTTTCTGTGTGTGTGTGTGTGTGTGTGTGTGTGTACCTATGTGTTTCTGTGTGTGTGTGTGTGTGTGTGTGTGTACCTGTGTGTGTACCTGTGTGTGTACCTGTGTGTACCTGTGTGTGTGTGTGTGTACCTGTGTGTGTACCTGTGTGTGTACCTGTGTGTGTGTGTGTGTGTACCTGTTATAGAAGCTGTAGCTGGGCCCCGGTGGTACATACTGAGGAGAAACAGAGGATTCTGGGAGAAGAGCGATGCGAGCGGCGGGGTTTCTGCTGTTCACGCTGATCTCTGCACACGACAGAAACATGTTGTGTTTCTCACAGGAAGACAAGATGCTAACAAGATGCTAACAAGATGCTAACAAGATGCTAACAAGATGCTAACAAGATGCTAACGAGAAGCTAACAAGTTGCTAACGAGAGACTTCTGTAACGTAAAGCAGCGGTTAGCGGTTAGCGGTGTGTGTACCTATATCTTCTGGCCCCGCCTGGTAATGCTGCTTCACTCTGTAGTGTCTCAG
>JABXJD010000748.1:80000-127500 GCA_013375575.1 Percina caprodes | reverse complement strand
GTGTAGCTGTGTGTGAGTCCCTGTGTGTGTGTGTGTGAGTCCCTGTGTGTGTGTGTGTGTGTGTGTGTGAGTCCCTGTGTGAGTCCCTGTGTGTGTGTGTGTGTGTGTGTGTGTGTGTGTGTGTGTCTGACCGCTGAGCACGGCGTGGGGGAAGTAGACCGAGGACCCCTGGTCTCGGGTGTAACGCTGAACATCCAACACAAACAGGAAGTCCCTGCAGACGCACACCTGCAACACAAACACACAAAATCAGCCTCAACACACACACACACACACACACACACACACACAACATCATCTACACACACACACACACACACACACACACACACACACACACACACAACATCATCTACACACACACACACACACAACATCATCTACACACACACACACACACACACACACCATCATCTACACACACACACACACAGTCAACATCATCTACACACACACACACACACACACACACACACAATTTTCAAACAACACAGGAAAACGCAACAAATAAAAACATAAATATAATACAAAAATATAATAATAATAATAATAATAATAATAATAATAATAACAATAATAATAATAATAATAACAATAATAATAATAATAATAATAATAATAATAATAATAATAATAATAGCAGCTTAATCGGGCTAGGAAGACCGCTAGCTAACCGCGTTTTAAACAACCCAAACTCCATTCCAACATCGGATAATTAAGATTTAAATCGGATTAACCGGCTGATAGAAACGCATCTACGACACAGTTAAAGAGTTCTCATGATCTTTAGGGTCTTGTAGCTAATTCGGCTAAACGATATGCCACTAAACATGATTCTTTATACATAAAATGACGGTTTTTAAGTGATTGAGTAGACGGGGAACAGCCGTGCGACCCTGTCTGAACAGCTCGCGGTCTATCAGTATATTCATAGATAGATATATGTTGTTGTGTGTAAAATCAAAGCAAACTGGTGTTCACACGTATCCCGAAACGTGTTATCCAGAAACCAGAGTCAGTCACGTTGAGTAGGATGGGGGCGGTTCGTTAGCAGCTCCAAAGCAAAACGACGTTAAATCGGTAGATTTTTGAACGGAGTCTGGTTGATAGCGAAGCGAGCGGGAGTTACAGCGGAGAGAGAAGAAAGAAAAGAGAGAGAAGAGAGAAGAGAGGAGAGAGGAGAGAGGAGAGAGGAGAGAGGAGAGAGGAGAGAGGAGAGAGGAGAGAGAAGAGCGTGAGCTACAACGCAGATGAATAACTGATAAAAGATGCAGGAGCAGACCTTGTTAGGACCGGGTCTGGACCGGGTCAGGGTTCTGTGGAAGACGCAGTCAGCAGCCGCCATGTTAGACTGGCAGCCCCAAACTGTTTGATAACAGTGCAGTGCATTGTGGGAGAAAGACGTTTTGAATAGTGAGTTATCATAAAGAAGACTGGATGTTAAAATAATAATAATAAAATAATAATAATAATAATAATAATAATAATAATAATAATAATATAATAATAACTTTTATTCAATTAATAATAACTTAACATATAATAATAATATATATATATATATATATATATATATATATATATATATATATATATATATATATATATATATATATGAACCCCACAGCTAAAGGAGAGATATTGCATGAAGATGTATGTACTAAATATGAGAAAACAGCTTAAAAGTGTGTTAAAGGTCAAACACACCGTATCTAACAGTGGAAAAGTACAAGTTGGGAGGGGGGGGGGGGCTGCATGTTGAAGCCGTTACCACGTCTGGTGTCTTTTTTTATTTAATTGATTAGGATAATGCACATTAATCAACATTTCTGTAAACGCGCCAATCGGCTATTATTCAACTTTAGTCCTACCCAGCATGCATTTCTTTAAGGTGGGAAAAAACCGGAGGAAACCCACGTAGAAACAGAGAACATAGAAACTCCCCACAGAAAGGCCCGGAACGACATGGATTCGAACCGACAACCTTCTTGCTGTGAGGCAGAAGTGCTAACCACTTAGCATTACTGTGCTAGCGTCCAGCTCTGCTGTAGCTTCCTCCTTCCTAACGTCTTTGCCGTTAAAATCTGGCTATGAACACGTGCAGCAGGACAGCTCTCGGCCTCTCAGGCTCGGCCGGTCTTATCTCTACACCACACACCCAGGACTCAAGGTTTCTATGCTCTGATTTCAACACCACCTGCTTTTGAGGCAAGAAGGGAAAAGCATCTTACTGTTATTACTCTGGACTTGCTTTGATTATTCACTGAAGAATAAAACCAGCTGAACTTGTTGGGAGATAGGGGACCAAAAGGCAGAGGTTTCCCTCCCGTTAAGACTCCTCTTTAATCTCCGGGGGGGCTGCTACCCGGCGGGGACCGACCTTGACAGTCAGACCTCCTGTTATCTCCTAGTGGGGGTGCATTTCTCATCCACTCTGTATATATGTGTGTGTATTGTTGACCGGCGGTTCAGTTGAAAACCCAAGAAACACAAAGCTAAGAATATATGTACTGCTTAAAGTGTGCTATATAACCCATGATATATATTGTTTTGATGAAAGTATGAAGGGAAAAGATTATTTCTGTATTTTGTACTTGTTTTTTAATCATTCACTAAATAATAAAACCACCTGAGCTTGTTGTGAGCTAAGAGACCAAAAGACTTGTATTCCTTGATTTTAGTCATTTAATTTCTCTCTCTCACACCTTGGCTTTCCGAGGGCAGAAGTTTCCCTCCCGTGAGGGTAGTTAAGACTCCTCTTTAATCTCCGGGGGGGCTGCTACCCGGCGGGGACCGACCTTGACAGTCAGACCTCCTGTTATCTCCTAGTGGGGGTGCATTTCCTATCTGGTCAGAGCCACCGAGGACTTAGCCTCTCTCGGACTGGTTAGAGGTCTTAGCTTCTCTCTGACTGGTTAGAGGTCTTAGCTTCTCTCAGACTGGTTAGAGGTCTTAGCTTCTCTCTGACTGGTTAGAGGTCTTAGCTTCTCTCAGACTGGTTAGAGGTCTTAGCTTCTCTCAGACTGGTTAGAGGTCTTAGCTTCTCTCTGACTGGTTAGAGGTCTTAGCTTCTCTCTGACTGGTTAGAGGTCTTAGCTTCTCTCTGACTGGTTAGAGGTCTTAGCTTCTCTCAGACTGGTTAGAGGTCTTAGCCTCTCTCGGACCGGTTAGAGGTCTTAGCCTCTCTCAGACCGGTTAGAGGTCTTAGCTTCTCTCAGACTGGTTAGAGGTCTTAGCCTCTCTCGGACCGGTTAGAGGTCTTAGCCTCTCTCGGACCGGTTAGAGGTCTTAGCCTCTCAGACCGGCGACCAACGAAGGCTAGCGGGCGTCCTTGAGAAGGAGGGGGGCCTCCGGTGACCCTGGGGGGAACGGTTCCTGACCGTGAGTACTAAAGAAAAATCTTTGGTTGTAAAGATCCCCTCGGGCAGTGCTTACAATACACGGGGGGGGGGCAAAGCCCATCAGTGGGGGACGTCTGGGGTAAAATCAGAACTCACACAGATCTTGCCTTGGCTCCGGTTTCCCTGATCCGGGCGGGGGACCTTTAAATTTAGCAAAGGTGTGTGTGTCTCAGGTTAAAAGAAAGAAAACTTTAATTCTAACATGTTAAATGAGTAAATCACTGTGTGTGGATTGAGAATTGAATGTGTCTAGTCTACAATCAGGGAAGGATCAACGTAACCATCCGCCCCGTGATAGTAACGGCTGCTATTATAGGGCAGAAGAGGGACAGTAGGGACGGGGGGGGCTGAGGGGACGATATAAAGGGAGTCAACCATCAACCAACCGAGAGAGATACGACGCCTCAGTAACTGTCACAGCGTTCATCAACGGCAGCTGTTAGCTAAACACAACATCTGGAAACCAGTAGAGATACAACACCGGTCTGAACTTCCTCATTTCTGAAAATCTTTGTGGATTCAACATGGAAGAAACGGTGAGAAACTGAGAGTTTAACTGTTTGTTTACATCACTAAAAGTTCTGTTTTATTATCTTAAGTGTGTGACAACATTATGGGATGGATCCCTACAGAGAGAGAGTTTTTAGTTAAAGAGTAAGATCCTTTTAGTTTAACATGAAGCAGAAATCACCATCACCAAACCCACCAGACTCCATGTAAATAATCACTACTTTTAGCGTGTATAGAGCAGCATATCTCCACCAGACTCCATGTAAATAATCACTACTTTTAGCGTGTATAGAGCAGCATATCTCCACCAGACTCCATGTAAATAATCACTACTTTTAGCGTGTATAGAGCAGCATATCTCCACCAGACTCCATGTAAATAATCACTACTTTTAGTCTGTATAGAGCAGCATATCTCCACCAGACTCCATGTAAATAATCACTACTTTTAGTGTGTATAGAGCAGCATATCTCCACCAGACTCCATGTAAATAATCACTACTTTTAGTGTGTATAGAGCAGCATATCTCCACCAGACTCCATGTAAATAATCACTACTTTTAGCGTGTATAGAGCAGCATATCTCCACCAGACTCCATGTAAATAATCACTACTTTTAGTGTGTATAGAGCAGCATATCTCCACCAGACTCCATGTAAATAATCACTACTTTTAGTGTGTATAGAGCAGCATATCTCCACCAGACTCCATGTAAATAATCACTACTTTTAGCGTGTATAGAGCAGCATATCTCCAACAGACTCCATGTAAATAATCACTACTTTTAGTGTGTATAGAGCAGCATATCTCCACCAGACTCCATGTAAATAATCACTACTTTTAGTGTGTATAGAGCAGCATATCTCCACCAGACTCCATGTAAATAATCACTACTTTTAGCATGTATAGAGCAGCATATCTCCACCAGACTCCATGTAAATAATAACTACTTTTAGCGTGTATAGGCAGGACAAGAAATATAGTGCAGTGTTATGAGAGCATAATAAATATGGCGATATGAACAATGGAAGGTCTTTGAAGTGAGACTTTGTTGAAACAACATAATGACAGGCTGCAAACTGATTCAAAGGTGAAGTTTTAATTGTTTTCTGCAATGAACAATCAAATGACGAGAACAGTTTTTACAATGTACACATCAGCTACAGAGTGACAAACGTCTTGCAACGTTACAACAGTAGTCTTATATCCCGTCCCCCCAGAGAAAAACATACCATGTTTGGAAAACAGTCTAATCTTAGTAGAACAACTAATCTCCCCAGGCCGACACGTTGGAGCTGTTATGTCTTTCTGAATCTGTCCTTGGTGTCAAGTTTCTCTACCGGTCACTCTATCTAGGCTTGTTGTCTTCCCATCAACCATGAAAAAAAAAATTTTTTCCAACATTTTTGTCACTTTTACAATGTTTTTTTATGTTTTTGACAAAGTTTTTTGATATTTTTAATGTTGACATTATCATCTTATTTCAATGGCCCATTTTTTGTGACAAAAACAAAATTAACTGAAAATGGGTCAATTTGCCCCAAGGACCACATGAGGGATAACCATAGCTCTGTCCTGGGACCTGGGTCTATATCTATATCTATATCTATATCTATATATGTATATATATATATATATATATATATATATACAGTGAACCGTCGCTATATCGCGGTTCACCTTTCACGGTCTCGCTGCTTCTGATTCACATCGTGCGTTGTGTTCTGCTTCTGCAACATAATCAATGGTGGCATGTCGGTTTATAAGAATCTTTATGCCCAGAAGAAAAAAGAGCGACAACAACTACCGATAACTATGGTCTTCTCTCGAAGAAACACACCTACACCGCGGGCTTTAGAAGAAGAAACACACCTGCACCGCGGGCTGTAGAAGAAGAAACACACCTGCACCGCGGGCTGTAGAAGAAGAAACACACCTGCACCGCGGGCTGTAGAAGAAGAAACACACCTGCACCGCGGGCTGTAGAAGAAGAAACACACCTGCACCGCGGGCTGTAGAAGAAGAAACACACCTGCACCGTGGGCTTTAGAAGAAGAAACACACCTGCACCGCGGGCTTTAGAAGAAATGCTGATGCTGATCTCCGCAATTTGAAGCCTTCAGTTCGTATTGATGATTAAAATTATTATTTTACAGTACAGTAGTTATTTGTAAAAAACGTTTATACAGTACTTTTATTTGTTAAACAAATGCTTGGGCCTGTTAAAGGTTTTGTTCTTTGGTTTCAGTGTATAATGGAGTATTTCATCGTATAATAATGGTAAAAAAAGGTTACTACTTCACGGATTTCACCTCACGGGTTCTTCTTGGAACGTAACCCCCGTGATAAACGAGGGTTCACTGTATATATATATTATACATTATTTATACCTTGCTGAATTTACCTTTGTACATTTGTCCACTGACAAAGAAATGATGAGTCTATAATTTTAACGGTAGATTTATTTGAACAGTGAGAGACAGAATAACGCAAAAATGTAATGAATTGATTTGCATTTTAATGAGGGAAATATGTATCTGACCCCTCTGCAAAACATGACTCAGTACTTGGTGGCAAACCCCTTGTTGTCCATCCCAGAGGTCGGAGGTTTCGTGTAGTTTCCACCAGGTTTGACACGTCTCAGGAGGGATTTGGTCCCACTGTGTTGATCAGCTGATAGTAGATGAGTATAGTGATGTTATTGGGTCTCATGGTGTGTGTCTGTGTGTTGATCAGCTGATAGTAGATGAGTATAGTGATGTTATTGGGTCTCATGGTGTGTGTCTGTGTGTTGATCAGCTGATAGTAGATGAGTATAGTGATGTTATTGTGTCTCATGGTGTGTGTCTGTGTGTTGATCAGCTGATAGTAGATGAGTATAGTGATGTTATTGGGTCTCATGGTGTGTGTCTGTGTGTTGATCAGCTGATAGTAGATGAGTATAGTGGTGTTATTGGGTCTCATGGTGTGTGTCTGTGTGTGTTGACTTCGCAGCTCATCTGAGGATTTACACACTTCTAGAAAATGATAGCAAGAACAAGAAGAAGAGTTCCCAAAATAATCTGGAAGGCCACAACAATGCAGCATTAATATTGGTTGATTGACATTATTATTTTTTACTTCTGCCAGGGTTCATGGTGCATTCACTGCCCCTTTGCCACTCTGGGCATTTTCTTTTATTTCTTATCTGAGGTGACAAACCTCCAGACAGAACATTTTTCTCGCCTCCACCTCAGCGATCAGCACCAACGTCAGAGTAAGTTTTTGTTTGTCGTTGATGGTGATGTATAAAGGACAGGTGTGCAGGACCTGGCGTACGCCCCGTTTTATACACGGGAACATTTCTGTGCGTCGGTACTTTTCAACTTTGCACCGTACGCCATCTTCTGGTATGAAAGCTGCTCAATCTTTTATACATGAGGCCCCTGGAGATGTTCTGCTAAATGAAGTGTGGTTGGTCCAGGCTACTGTGCATGTAGCTTGGAGCTCCAGTTAAGGACTTTTGGGCCTTCCATTTTAGTAGTTCTTTCAGTCTGAATGCAGGAGATACTGGACTCTCTGAAGTCCTCTGGATTGGTCCCCTCATCAGCCCTCGCATTGTCTCCATTCAAACAGAAGATTTTAATCTAGTAAAACATGGTCAGCTAGAATTCACTCACACCTCCCATTAGTTCTTCTAACCCTGGTGTCATTATCTCTGCATGTCCGCCCCCGGTCTACCAAAGACGTCCTCAGCAGACGGCAAGATGGCGACCAGAGCAGGAAAGAAGGGCAAGAAGGAGGAGGAGGAGCAGCCTGCAGCAGTGGAGGAGGAAGAGGAGGAGGAGGAGTATGTGGTGGAGAAGGTGTTGCAGCGCAGAGTGGTGAAGGGAAGAGTAGAGTTTCTGCTGAAATGGAAGGGGTTCTCAGAGTAAGTATGAGTCTATAATATTAATACTTGGTGGTCTTGGTCCTGAGAGATATAATATATGTACATATTGTTAATAAGTGTCAGCATGGTATCACGCCCTCAAAGTTGAAGGTTTGGTATTTAGACTCTACGGTGCAGACCCACAAATAACCTTCCAAGATGGCGATAGAAGAAAGGAATAATAGGAATGCTGATTAGAGGGAGAATGGATTGTCTAAAAACAAAGTGTGAGGAGATGTTCTTCTGTCTGCTCTCACCTTTCCAGTGAGGAGAACACATGGGAGCCACAAGACCACCTGGACCTGGACCTGATCGCCGAGTACATGCAGACACACAAGGAGACGGAGAAGAAGGAGAAGGAGAAGAAGAAGAAGGGCAAGAGGAAAGGTGTCAGGGAGGAGGAGGTGAGTGAAGGAAAGAGGGTACTCCAGACTGAAGAGTCCCAGAAATCTATCTATGTAGTATTGATGAACAGCGCGAGGCCCCCCCCCCCTCGGGGTCTCCATTTCCCGTCACACACAAAGGAATAGACGGTTAAACCTCCACTTCTTCCTCAGTAGCCTTCACGCTAGCTCCGGCTCTGCATTAGAGGCTGACACAAGAATCAGTTGTTGCTTCAATCCCGGGCCCACGAAAATACTCCCGTCATATCCCGATCATGTTAAAACTGTAGACAAATGTCCGGCGCTGTGTGGGGGGGGCTGCACGGAGAGAGAGGAGAAGAGAGAGAGGAGAGGAGAGAGAGGAGAGATCCTTTACTGAAGAAATGGGTCATGTAACGCAAAATGAAACCATATCCATAACAATATAAACAACATTGCAGCAGATGCGAGGACGTTAGCACCGGTGCGTCCTAGAGGAAAAATATTACTGGAGCCCTAGAGCCCTGTGAGCTAACAGACGCTAACTAGCACCCTAGAGCCCTGTGAGCTAACAGACACTAACTAGCACCCTAGAGCCCTGTGAGCTAACAGACGCTAACTAGCACCCTAGAGCCCTGTGAGCTAACAGACACTAACTAGCACCCTAGAGCCCTGTGAACTAACAGACACTAACTAGCACCCTAGAGCCCTGTTAGCTAACAGACACTAACTAGCACCCTAGAGCCCTGTGAGCTAACAGACACTAACTAGCACCCTAGAGCCCTGTGAGTTAACAGACACTAACTAGCACCCTAGAGCCCTGTGAGCTAACAGACACTAACTAGCACCCTAGAGACCTGTGAGCTAACAGACACTAACTAGCACCCTAGAGCCCTGTGAGCTAACAGACACTAACTAGCACCCTAGAGCCCTGTGAGCTAGCAGACGCTAACTAGTACCCTAGAACCCTGTGAGCTAACAGACACTAACTAGCACCCTTGAGCCCTGTGAGCTAACAGACACTAACTAGCACCCTAGAACCCTGTGAGCTAACAGACACTAACTAGCACCCTAGAGCCCTGTGAGCTAACAGACACTAACTAGCACCCTAGAGCCCTGTGAGCTAACAGACACCAACTAGCACCGACTAGCACTGGTCACTGCTGTTGTCTGAAAACAACCCAGACGGGACAGAATGTTGTGTTTCCTGGTAAACTGTAAACCTTGAGACCGCCGTATGACCGACTGCTATCTGTAGAGTTGTCCTCCGTCCCTCTGTCCTCTGGGACTGTCTCCATCTAGAAACTAAGCTGCACGGTGCAGGAACAACTCTGATTGGCTCATGATCAGACAGTGGTTTACGGAGCGTTCTATGAAATGACACATTTAAAAAATCGCTCGATCACGCAAATTTGATCGTGGGAAGCCAAAATCGTGATTGTGATTAAAATTCAATTAATTTTGCAGCCCTATCAGTGATGCTCAGCAATTTTATTCCAGAGCACAGCAGAAAGCAACAACAACCTAAAACAAAAGGTCAAAGGTCAACTGGTGCCCCTCATTGCTAATGCCTATCAGGGACAATGGTTCCAATTTACTTTACTGGACTAGAGCTGTTCCAGCAACATGAAGACAACACGGTGACCCCTACAGATACCAGTGAACGCTAAAAATCCCGGCTGATCCCCCATTGGTTACCGGCTGGCAACAAAATGGAGGCCACACATAAATTTATCAAAAGCAGTTTGTTCATCACAAACTAACCAACACTGGATGTTACATTTCCCATAATGCAACTCCATAATGGGGATGTTGGCAGACAATTAAGAAAGGCAATGCGTCAGTCAAACAATGTTCCATAGACATGTTCTAAATGTTTCTAGTTTAAGATAGATCTCTACAGCACGGCACCTCACTAACTCACTCTCTTGGTTTTTCTGTCTGATAGAAACGGAGAGGAAGAGGAGTCAAACGTCACCGCTGTCAGCACTGTGACAAATCCTTCACAACATCAGGATATTTAAAGGTTCATCAGAGCGTTCACACTGGAGAGAAACCTTACAGCTGTGATCAATGTGGGGCAGCTTTCACACTACAGGGTTACCTAAAAAAACATCAACGCATTCACACTGGAGAGAAGCCGTACAGTTGTGTACAATGTGGGAAAACCTTTTCTCATAGTGGTGACCTTAAATCTCACCAGCTCATTCACACTGGAGAGAAACCTTACAGCTGTGATCAATGTGGAGCAGCTTTCACACAACAGACTCACCTAAAAAGCCATCAACGCATTCACACTGGAGAGAAGCCGTACAGTTGTGAACAATGTGGGGAAACTTTTTCTCGTGGTGATGCCCTTAACTCTCACCAGCGCATTCACACTGGAGAGAAACCTTACTGGTGTGAACAATGTGGAAAACTTTTCTCATAGTAGTGGCCTTAAATCTCACCAGCGCATTCACACTGGTTGGAAACCTTACAGTTGTGAACAATGTGGAAAAACCTTTTCTCGGAGGAGTCACCTTAAAAGACACCAGCGCATTCACTCTTCCTTGTTGTGAACATGTTTCAAAGCTAAGCTGGAGAGATGTCAGAGTGGGGGGCCAGTGCTGGACCAGCGCCCTGAGCGGGGTTTGCTGCCTTGCTCAAGAGCACCTTTGCAGTGCCCAGGAGGTGTACTCAGTGGACAACGTTCAAAGTTTTCATCGCTAAAGCTGAGGTGGAAAGCTGTGGTCTTAGGGTCTTAGGTGCCTCAAGGAGGGGGTACCCTAGGGAGAAACAAGTCATAGAAGAGTATGTCGAAAAAAAGTCATAGTATAGTATGTTGAAAATTTTGAAAGAAGTCATAGAATGTAGACATTTTTTAACATCAAGTATATCTATAAAGTCAAAATATAATATGTTAAATGTCATAGTATAGTATCTCTATAATATATCTCAAAAAGTAGAAAAGTCAAAATGTCAAAATCTTTGAAAAAAGTCATTGAAAAGTGCGTCAAAAAACATTTGTACATATTTTTTTTTCACATTATAGTATCATCAAATATTTCATCAAATATAACAGAATGAGAGTTTTATAAGTCTACGTACTGCACCTTTAACACAGCTAACCAATGCTAACCAATGCTAACACTAAAGGGCTCTCACACTGTTTTTAATGCTGTCTCCTACACACACTCAGCATTAAGCTCTATTTATCTGTGTTGACAACATTAAATAATGAATTTATTGTTTCCAAAAGTTATTTCTTAAAAATCTGAAGGACAATCAGATTGTCTCAAAGGGACTAAATAAATAAAGAGTTTTAATGAGTTTTTAATGTTTCAGATTAAAGGTCTGAATGTTCCTGTGTGTAGATGTAAATGTTTCATATTAAAGGAATAATTCTGATTGAGATGTTGATCCATTCAGTTTCCTGGACTGAGTTTCTAGAACCGTTCATGTGTCACACGGTTGGTCGATTAGTTCTCAAATCTTCCTGTTTGAAGGTTTTTTATATTTTAGACTGAATGTACTGCAGACCTCTAGTTTTGATGACATCATTACCTGCTTCAGTGCTGACCAATCAGAGTGCAGCATTTCTACCGCACACTGATTTACAAAATAAAACGTTTGAGTGAATTCTTGACTAGTGGTGTTTCAAAAACTTTATTAAATGAACAGTTTGTAAGGATAATAAATGTGTCCAGAAGCCCCGCCCCTCCGCTATCTGTCACTCCATAAGCCCCGCCCTCCTCGTCTGTCTGTCACTCCAGAAGTCCCGCCCTCATCGGCTGTCTGTCACTCCAGAAGTCCCGCCCTCCTCCGACTGAACATGCTGCATCATCACCAACCAATCACACTCTGAAACACAAAGGTAAGTCAAGACTGGGCCAATCAGGACGTCCCGTCACAGGGACAGGAAGTGAGTTGGGACAGAAGAGGACGTCTTCATGAGACAGACAGCGTTGGCGATGGTGTAGCGCCTCCTGGTGGAGTCTCTGATGGCTGCAGAGTACGACACCTCGAACAGAAAGCCTCTCTCTATCGCCACGGACTAAATGAATCAATAATATGAACACGGTACTGAACTATGAGTGATTTTTGACATACTGCACTGATTTCTTTTAATAAAGTTGATTTTTTAAAATACATTTTCAACATACTATACTATGATTTATTTTCTCATATTTTTTAATCAGTGTAGTACGTCGAAAATAAAATGAAGTCATAGTATAGTATGTCGAAAATAGTCATAGTGTAGTATGTCGAAAATAGACATAGTATAGTATGTCAAAAAAAGTCATAGTATGGTATGTTAAGACCTCTAACCAGTCAGAGAGAAGCTGAGTCCTCGGTGGCTCTGACCGGAGGGGAAATGCACCCCCACTAGGAGATAACAGGAGGTCCGACTGTCAAGGTCGGTCCCCGCCAGGTAGCAGCCCCCCCGGAGATTAAAGAGGAGTCTTAACTACCCTCACGGGAGGGAAACTTCTACCCTCAGAAAGTTTAAAATCAAACTAAAATCAAGGAATACAAGTCTTTTGGTCTCCTAGCTCACAACAAGCT
This sequence comes from Percina caprodes, assembly GCA_013375575.1. Lineage (NCBI taxonomy): Eukaryota > Metazoa > Chordata > Actinopteri > Perciformes > Percidae > Percina > Percina caprodes. The sequence continues at coordinate 114,770 of JABXJD010000748.1, read as the reverse complement.
CAGGTGGTTTTATTATTTAGTGAATGATTAAAAAACAAGTACAAAATACAGAAATAATATTTTCCCTTCATACTTTCATCAAAACAATATATATCATGGGTTATATAGCAGCAGTAGCAGTACATATATTCTTAGATTAGTGTTTCTTGGGTTTTCAACTGAACTGCCATTCAACAATACACATGTATACACATAGTATACATATATACATACACAAACATATATATATACACACACACACATATATGTATGTATACATATACATACATATATATATTTGTGTATATATGTATATATCTATATATAGATATATACATATATCCAGTATATTTCCTAAAACATTGAGCCCCTCCTAATGCATGTGTGTCTATGGAGGAAGAGGATCTTTTCAATATTAAAATCATTCAGGAATAAAAGCTAATTTGGAGTGGAGTTAACCCTTCAAAGGGAGGGAGCGTAATACGTAGTCGTAGCCAGGACAACATACATGCTGCTCAGAAGATAAAGTTACTGCTGGTCAGCCTTCAATGTGGAGAGAAGATCAGAATATAACACAGCTATCAGGGCATGAGGAGGAGGAAACAGCTGGGCTCTGAAACATGTTCACAACGAGGCAGAGTGAACGCGCTGGTGATATTTAAGGCTACTACTCTGAGAAAAGGTTTTTCCACATTGTTCACAGCTGTACGGCTTCTCTCCAGTGTGAACGCGCTGGTGAGACTTAAGGTTACTACTCTGAGAAAAGGTTTCCCACATTGTTCACAGCTGTACGGCTTCTCTCCAGTGTGAACGCGCTGGTGTTTTTTAAGGCTATCACTCTGAGAAAACGTTTTTCCACATTGTTCACAGCTGTACGGCTTCTCTCCAGTGTGAACGCGCTGGTGAGACTTAAGGTTACTACTATGAGAAAAGGTTTCCCCACATTGTTCACACCAGTACGGCTTCTCTCCAGTGTGAATGCGCTGGTGAGATTTAAGGCTACTACTCTGAGAAAAAGATTCCCCACATTGTTCACACCAGTACGGCTTCTCTCCAGTGTGAATGCGCTGGTGAGATTTAAGGCTACTACTCTGAGAAAAAGATTCCCCACATTGTTCACAGCTGTACGGCTTCTCTCCAGTGTGAACGCGCTGGTGTTTTTTAAGGCTATCACTCTGAGAAAACATTTTTCCACATTGTTCACAGCTGTACGGCTTCTCTCCAGTGTGTATACGCCGGTGAGAGTTAAGATTAGTACTAAGAGAAAAGGTTTTTCCACATTGTTCACAGCTGTACGGCTTCTCTCCAGTGTGAATGCGCTGGTGAGACTTAAGACTACTACTAAGAGAAAAGGTTTTTCCACATTGTTCACAGCTGTACGGTTTCTCTCCAGTGTGAATGAGCTGGTGAGATTTAAGGCTACCACTCCGAGAAAACATTTCCCCACATTGTTCACAGCTGTACGGCTTCTCTCCAGTGTGAATGCGCTGGTTTCTTTTAAGGCTTTCCCTCAGAGAAAACGTTTTTCCACATTGTTTACAACTGTACAGCTTCTCTCCAGTGTGAATGCGCTGATGTATTTTTAGGATACTCCGTTGTGTGAAAGCTGCCCCACATTGATCACAACTGTACGGCTTCTCTCCAGTGTGAATGTGTTGATGGCTTTTTAGGTGACTTTTTTGTGTGAAAGCTGCCCCACATTGATCACAGCTGTACGGCTTATCTCCAGTGTGAATGCGTTGATGTATTTTTAGGTTGCTTTGTCGTGTGAAAGCTGCCCCACATTGATCACAGCTGTAAGGTTTCTCTCCAGTGTGAACTCTCTGATGAATCTTTAAATATCTTGATGATGTGAAGGATTTGTCACAGTGCTGACAGCGGTGACGTTTGGTTCTCTCTCCTCCTCTCTGTTTCTATAGCAACAGACAAACAGAGAGAGCTAGTGAACAACCTTCTTTAGACCCTGGACTTGCTCTTACTCACAATTTTAATTTTTCATTTATAACGAAATGAAGAAAATGTGTGCCAACTGCAAACATGTTATTATGGAAGCAAATGTAATTTTCATAACTTTAAGTTCTTAAATATTCTACATTGTTGTAGTGAAATAAGTGTAACGCTGTAATGTAAATGTGCTGTATTTATAAAGCGCTTTTCTAGTCTTAACGACTACTCAAAGCGCTTTTACATCATACAGGATACATTCACCATTCACACACATTCATACACTGTGGCCGAGGCTGCCGTACAAGGTGCCACCTGCTCATCAGATACACACTCACACACACTCACACTCCGAAGACACAGCATCGGGGGCAACTTGGGGTTCAGTGTCTTGCCCAAGGACACTTCGACATAGCTGCCGTAATAAAACGAGTACTTAAGAGAAAGCGGGGCAGATGATGGCCGACCGCCTGAATGTGTAAGCAGCCTAAAAATAGACATTTACTGACCACGGCTCTGAAACTGTCATAATCTTATTCAAGGAGTTAGGAACTAATCATTTACACTAATTAACAGCTGTAGCCTACTCTTTGCCTTAAAGTGAGCAGAAGATAATGTGAGTCAGGAAATTAACCAGGAAGATAAATTACAACCACTTACCTACAATGCTAGGATATGATGCGTAGCTACATACCTCTCTCACTCTGTCTCCCCCCCCCTCTCATATGGGCTGAATATACATTTCCTCAGTAACATATTAACTCCCACTGCTAGCTTTTAAGACAAAGTGTACAGCTGTCTGTGCAAATGACAAGTGACTCCTTCAGTGGTTTCAGTTAAGGGCAGTAGTTCCTAAATGTATATTTTGAGACTAACATTCAGTCGGTCCGCTATTATCTACCAGTTTTGTTTTGTTTTTACAGAGGCCGAGTTTCCTTCTCTACATATTATATGCTTTGCTTCCTCGTATAGATGGACATAGAAAAGAAAGACACTGAAGGACTTGGACTCTGAAATCTAGAATCTATAAAGATAATTGAGTGATAAACTCAATGCACAGTAAACATGACTGTAACAGTGTATTCATCACTTTAAAAAACAATATATATATCCTGTCCTATGGATATGGATATGATAAAAGTGGATAAAAGCAGTAAAGACCTTGTTTATTCAGGGAATAACTGTTCAAACCAAGGACAATGGGACCAGCATTGAGCACCACGTGGAGGCAGAGTAGAGGGTGACAATCTTTCTGGACTCCTGCAGGTCTCGGTATTCCCGATACGAGTCATTTTCACCGTTGTGATAGGAACAGAGCCTAGAAATCAACGGGAGTGGGACGGGGACGCAGATTAAATTAAAAATGACGTGGCAATGCGGTGAGTGCGCCCAAAGATCGCGAGGCATTTCGTTTTAGAAAAGAGAACCACTTACAACTCAAAATACGTTTGTTGATTGGCTACTGCTAGCCAGAGAGTAGCCTATCAGAGCAGGACAAAGCTGCTGCCCTGTTCACAAGCCAATCAGTCAGCAGCAGCGACTACACCGAGAGTCGGCCAAATGGATTCTGGAAACAAGCTCAAAGTGTCTCCGAAGGACCCCTTAATCCATTTTCAGGAGCTGGGAGAAGACCCCCCCCCCCTTAGGAATTACGTCCTGAAATCACCGTGGCTGCAGGTGATGCATGTATAGTGGAGCCGAAACATCTAATTGAACTTCTACTGATTCTTGTGTCAGCCTCTAATGCAGAGCCGGAGCTAGCGTGAAGGCTACTGAGGAAGAAGTGGAGGTTTAACCGTCTATTCCTTTGTGTGTGACGGGGAATGGAGACCCCGAGGGGGGGCCTCGCGCTGTTCATCAATACTACATAGATAGATTTCTGGGACTCTTCAGTCTGGAGTACCCTCTTTCCTTCACTCACCTCCTCCTCCCTGACACCTTTCCTCTTGCCCTCCTTCTTCTTCTTCTTCTCCTCCGTCTCCTTGTGTGTCTGCATGTACTCGGCGATCAGGTCCAGGTCCAGGTTGTCTTGTGGCTCCCATGTGTTCTCCTCACTGGAAAGGTGAGAGCAGACAGAAGAACACCTCTGTTCTCAGTAAACGTAATCCAGCATGTTTTCTGCCACATGGCATTGTGTTGTCGTTGGTTACGTCCCACTTTGCAACACAGTAATACAACAGAGACCTTATTTATTGATACTGATTGATTTCAATGTTGATCGATCCAACACCAAAGATTCTTTTGTACCTTAAGATAATGTTTCCAAAATCCTTTCAGTGGTTCATTAACTCGTTGGAATGAGACATAGGAATAATGGTAATTTATTTATTTAGGACAATGAACATTAATCAACATTTCTGTAAATGCGCCAGTGTTAGCCAATCGGCTATTTTTCAGATGTCTTTTTGGTGGGAAGAAACCGGAGCACCCGGAGGAAACCCACGCAAACACTGGGAGAACCAGGAACGACCCGGAACGACCAGGATTCAAACCAAGAACCTTCTTGCTGTGAGGCAGAAGTGCTAACCACTTAGCCACCATGCTGCGTGCTGCTGGATGGTAACAGTAATGAACAACTCCGCTCCCGACCTGTAGGGGGAACAATGAGGAAAAGTGCTTTGGTGCCTACTGTAAAGGTGCTGGTTGACAAGTAGCTAATGCTAATGTCATTCTTGGTGGGTAATGTAAGATTACGACACCGTTCAACACGCTCATTTATTTTTGGTATGATTGTTTTGACCACGGTTAACAACTCTGGGCCAACCCACAAATTCGTCAGTAACGTTAACTGTATAGACGAATAATCTAATGGTAATTTAGCTCGCTACCCCTGTCTTCTGCCTCAGTCTCCCGGCGCTACAAGGCTTCAGTCGGGATGAGAGCTGACAACAGCCTCGGGGACACATCCACAGTCATCCCCCAGCAGCTAGCAACCATCCCCTATCATTACAGCCTCGGGGACACATCCACAGTCATCCCCCAGCAGCTAGCAACCATCCCCTATCATTACAGCCCCGGGACTACAAGGACTAATACTAGTAGTAATTTAAAGATGTGGTAGCGTTGGATCTGGACAAGAAGGATAACTCTGGGAGAAGGGCCGTGTCGCAACACAGGTTCATTGAGTGTTGTTACAGCCCTTTTAGGTATATTATATATATCTGTGAACCCCACTCACCCAGGAGGAGAGGGGTCTTGCATATATATATATATATATATATATATATATATATATATATATATATATATATATATATATATATATATATATATACATACATACATACATACATACATACATACATACATACATACACACATACACACATACACACACACACACTATATCTCTCAGGACCAAGACCACCAAGTATTAATATTATAGACTCATACTTACTCTGAGAACCCCTTCCATTTCAGCAGAAACTCTACTCTTCCCTTCACCACTCTGCGCTGCAACACCTTCTCCACCACATACTCCTCCTCCTCCTCTTCCTCCATCACTGCTGCTGGCTGCTCCTCCTCTTCCTCCACTGCTGAAGGCTGCTCCTCCTCTTCCTCCTCCTCCTCCTTCCCCGCTGCAGGCTCCTCCTCCTCCTCTTTCTTGCCCTTCTTTCCTTCTCCGGTGGCCAGCTTTCCGTCTGCTGAAGGTGCCTTTGGTAGACCCGGGGGGGGGGGGCATGCAGAGATAATGACACCAGAGTTAGAAGAACTAATGGGAGGTGTGAGTGAATTCTAGCTGACCATGTTTTACTAGATTAAAATCTTTACACAAATTTTATCTTGGGAAGCCAAAATCGTGATTGTGATTAAAATTCGAATAATTGTGCTGTAGAGCCCAGGAGCCCTGGCTCTTATCTAACAAGTGTCTGTGTAACAAGGTGCTGTAGAGCCCAGGAGCCCTGGCTCTTATCTAACATGTGTCTGTGTAACAAGGTGCTGTAGAGCCCAGGAGCCCTGGCTCTTATCTAACATGTGTCTGTGTAACAAGGTGCTGTAGAGCCCAGGAGCCCTGGCTCTTATCTAACATGTGTCTGTGTAACAAGGTGCTGTAGAGCCCAGGAGCCCTGGCTCTTATCTAACATGTGTCTGTGTAACAAGGTGCTGTAGAGCCCAGGAGCCCTGGCTCTTATCTAACATGTGTCTGTGTAACAAGGTGCTGTAGAGCCCAGGAGCCCTGGCTCTTATCTAACATGTGTCTGTGTAACAAGGTGCTGTAGAGCCCAGGAGCCCTGGCTCTTATCTAACATGTGTCTGTGTAACAAGGTGCTGTAGAGCCCAGGAGCCCTGGCTCTTATCTAACACGTGTCTGTGTAACAAGGTGCTGTAGAGCCCAGGAGCCCTGGCTCTTATCTAACACGTGTCTGTGTAACAAGGTGCTGTAGAGCCCAGGAGTCCTGGCTCTTATCTAACACGTGTCTGTGTAACAAGGTGCTGTAGAGCCCAGGAGCCCTGGCTCTTATCTAACACGTGTCTGTGTAACAAGGTGCTGTAGAGCCCAGGAGCCCTGGCTCTTATCTAATATGTGTCTGTAACAAGGTGCTGTAGAGCCCAGGAGCCCTGGCTCTTATCTAACATGTGTCTGTGTAACAAGGTGCTGTAGAGCCCAGGAGCCCTGGCTCTTATCTAACAAGTGTCTGTGTAACAAGGTGCTGTAGAGCCCAGGAGCCCTGGCTCTTATCTAACACGTGTCTGTGTAACAAGGTGCTGTAGAGCCCAGGAGCCCTGGCTCTTATCTAACACGTGTCTGTGTAACAAGGTGCTGTAGAGCCCAGGAGCCCTGGCTCTTATCTAACATGTGTCTGTGTAACAAGGTGTTGTAGAGCCCAGGAGCCCTGGCTCTTATCTAACAAGTGTCTGTGTAACAAGGTGCTGTAGAGCCCAGGAGCCCTGGCTCTTATCTATCTAGCGTGTCTGTGTAACAAGGTGCTGTAGAGCCCAGGAGCCCTGGCTCTTATCTAACAAGTGTCTGTGTAACAAGGTGCTGTAGAGCCCAGGAGCCCTGGCTTCCTCTCAACCTGCTCTACTGGACTCAAGCCAACTGTCATCCGCTCTCTTTCGCCGAAGCAACTGGAATTGCCTTCTCTTACTATTTTGCATGTATGTATGTATGTATGTAATATGCATGTGCATATTGTAATGACGAGAGTCATTTATATATAAATCCTAAAAGACATCTGAGGAACCCTCTGTGTGATTCATTAATATTGAGATTAGTACCCTCTTTCCTTCACTCACCTCCTCCTCCCTGACACCTTTCCTCTTGCCCTTCTTCTTCTTCTTCTTCTCCTTCTCCTCCGTCTCCTTGTGTGTCTGCATGTACTCGGTGATCAGGTCCAGGTCCAGGTGGTCTTGTGGCTCCCATGTGTTCTCCTCACTGGAAAGGTGAGAGCAGACAGAAGAACATCTCCTCACACTTTGTTTTTAGACAATCCATTCTCCCTCTAATCAGCATTCCTATTATTCCTTTCTTCTATCGCCATCTTGGAAGGTTATTTGTGGGTCTGCACCGTAGAGTCTAAATACCAAACCTTCAACTTTGAGGGCGTGATACCATGCTGACACTTATTAACAATATGTACATATATTATATCTCTCAGGACCAAGACCACCAAGTATTAATATTATAGACTCATACTTACTCTGAGAACCCCTTCCATTTCAGCAGAAACTCTACTCTTCCCTTCACCACTCTGCGCTGCAACACCTTCTCCACCACATACTCCTCCTCCTCCTCTTCCTCCTTCACTGCTGCAGGCTGCTCCTCCTCTTCCTCCTTCACTGCTACAGGCTGCTCCTCCTCTTCCTCCTCCTCCTCCTCCTTCTTGCCCTTCTTTCCTGCTCTGGTCGCCATCTTGCCGTCTGCTGAAGGTGCCTATGGTAGACCCGGGGGGGTGGGGGGGGGGGCATGCAGACATAAGAGAGCCCAAAAGCGTTATTTCATAGAACGCTCCGGGTTTTCCCCATCTACCGCTCTGTAAACCACTGTCTGATCATGAGCCAATCAGAGTTGTTCCTGCACCGTGCAGCTTAGTTTCTGGATGGAGACAGTCCCAGAGGACAGAGGGACGGAGGACAACTCTACAGATAGCAGTCTGTCATACGGCGGTCTCAAGGTTTACAGTTTACCAGGAAACAACATTCTGTCCCGCGACCAGTGCTAGTCGGTGCTAGTTAGCATCTGTTAGCTGTTAGCTCATCTAGGACGTAACATCCTAGCATCCGCTGCAATGTTGTTATATGGATATGGTTTCATTTAACGTCACATGACCCATTTCTTCTGTAAAGCCGTGACTGTGTTGGATCTCTCCTCTACTCTCTCTCCTCTTACTCTCTCTCTCCTCTACTCTCTCTCTCCTCTACTCTCTCTCTCCTCTACTCTCTCTCCTCTTACTCTCTCTCTCCTCTACTCTCTCTCTCCTCTACTCTCTCTCTCCTCTACTCTCTCTCTCCTCTACCTCTCTCTCCTCTCACTCTCTCTCTCCTCTACTCTCTCTCTCCTCTACTCTCTCTCCTCTTACTCTCTCTCCTCTCACTCTCTCTCTCCTCTACTCTCTCTCTCTACTCTCTCTCTCTACTCTCCCTCCTCTTACTCTCTCTCTCCTCTACTCTCTCTCTCCTCTTACCCTCTCTCTCCTCTACTCTCTCTCCTCTTACTCTCTCTCCTCTACTCTCTCTCCTCTTACTCTCTCTCTCCTCTACTCTCTCTCTCTCCTCTTACTCTCTCTCTCTCTCTCCTCTTACTCTCCCTCCTCTACTCTCTCTCTCCTCTTACTCTCTCCTCTCACTCTCTCTCTCCTCTCTCTCTCTCTCTCCTCTTACTCTCTCTCCTCTACCTCTCTCCTCTTACTCTCTCTCCTCTTACTCTCTCTCCTCTACTCTCTCTCTCTCCTCTTACTCTCTCTCCTCTACTCTCTCTCTCTCCTCTTACTCTCTCTCCTCTACCTCTCTCTCCTCTTACTCTCTCTCTCTCCTCTACTCTCTCTCCTCTTACTCTCTCTCTCTCTCTCTCCTCTCACTCTCCTCTTACTCTCTCTCTACTCTCCCTCCTCTTACTCTCTCTCTCTCCTCTTACTCTCTCTCTCCTCTCACTCTCCTCTTACTCTCTCTCTACTCTCCCTCCTCTTACTCTCTCTCTCCTCTACTCTCTCTCTCCTCTTACTCTCTCTCTCTCTCTCCTCTACTCTCTCTCTCCTCTCTCTCTCTCCTCTTACTCTCTCTCTACTCTCCCTCCTCTTACTCTCTCTCCTCTTACTCTCTCTCTCTCTCTCCTCTACTCTCTCTCTCCTCTACTCTCTCTCCTCTTACTCTCTCTCCTCTTACTCTCTCTCCTCTTACCGCAAGGAAATTAAAGTTACCAGCATCCAATACAACATATAAGAATACAATAAACACAATAAACACAGTAATACACAGTACAGCAACATATATATATACACAACAATACAAACATCACAACGTAATGCACAAGACAACACACAGTTCATGTGGACACATGAAGGGATCTTCTGAGGTGACTGGGGGGGGGGGGGGGTCCCCGAGGCCGTCCGTTCGGACGGGGTAGGGATAGGGACGGGGTGTGTATGTGGGCTTTTGTGTGTATATGTGTTTGTGTGTGTGTGTGTGTGTGATAAGGTGTGTGTGTGATAAGGTGTGTGTGTGATAAGGTGTGTGTGTGATAAGGTGTGTGTGTGTGATAAGGTGTGTGTGTGTGATAAGGTGTGTGTGTGATAAGGTGTGTGTGTGATAAGGTGTGTATGTGATAAGGTGTGTGTGTGATAAGGTGTGTGTGTGATAAGGTGTGTGTGTGATAAGGTGTGTGTGTGTGATAAGGTGTGTGTGTGTGATAAGGTGTGTGTGTGATAAGGTGTGTGTGTGATAAGGTGTGTGTGTGATAAGGTGTGTGTGTGATAAGGTGTGTGTGTGATAAGGTGTGTGTGTGATAAGGTGTGTGTGATAAGGTGTGTGTGTGATAAGGTGTGTGTGATAAGGTGTGTGTGTGATAAGGTGTGGGGCGGCAGTGTGTTGTTGTTACAGAGAGTTCAGGTCAGCCTTGTCCTTGGGAGGACTGGGAAGAGAAGATAAGAGGGGGAGGGGAGGAGAGGAGAGGAGGAGAGGGGGAGGAGAGGAGAGAGGAGAGGGGGAGGAGAGAAGAGAAGAGGGGGAGGAGAGGAGAAGAGAGGAGAGAGAAGGAAAAACACGCAGGCAGGGAACAAAGAGAAAGGAGAAAAAGTTCCACACGACTAGAATAAGTTCATAATCCATAACGATCAGCCGTCTCTCTGTGAGCAGCAAGCTACAAGCTACAAGCTACACTCGGAGTGCTAGCTTGTATGCTAACAGAGCGTTAGGCCAGTCGGGTCTGTGTTTTCTTTCTTTCATTCCAGTTTCGGGTCTGGCAGTCACAGTGAAAACCGGGGACTGTTCCGGGGACAGGTCACCAAAACCGGGGACTGGTCCCGGACACCGGGGACGTCTGGTCACCCTCCACACTGACTTTAGCTTGTGCTACACTAACTGCTAACGATGCTAACGATGCTAGCGGGCTAACGATGCTAACAGCCGTTGGTATCATAACTTTTACAAACTGTATGGATGTAAAACGATATTAACACACACACATGTGTATGTTTTTCATATGTCTACATATATATATATTTATGTATGTTTACCTTCTGTCCGGTTCAGCGCGTGCAGCTAAGCAGCGTCCGGTAAAGAAAACTGATCCTCTTCATCATCACGGATAACGGTCTTTCTCCTCGTCACCGCCGAAGGCCCGCCCCTCTTTCCTCACATCGACAGCTGATTGGACGGGAAGTTAACAGCGACCAATAGAATTAAAGTAGGTCAACAGACTTTAAAAAACTGTATTTTTATTGTAACACTGAACACATTCAGAATAAATTATTTAACGGTTACAATAAACATGGATAGAGTCCAGTGATTATTTACATGGAGTCTGGTGGAGATATGCTGCTCTATACACACTAAAAGTAGTGATTATTTACATGGAGTCTGGTGGAGATATGCTGCTCTATACACGCTAAAAGTAGTGATTATTTACATGGAGTCTGGTGGAGATATGCTGCTCTATACACACTAAAAGTAGTGATTATTTACATGGAGTCTGGTGGAGATATGCTGCTCTATACACACTAAAAGTAGTGATTATTTACATGGAGTCTGGTGGAGATATGCTGCTCTATACACACTAAAAGTAGTGATTATTTACATGGAGTCTGGTGGAGATATGCTGCTCTATACACACTAAAAGTAGTGATTATTTACATGGAGTCTGGTGGAGATATGCTGCTCTATACACGCTAAAAGTAGTGATTATTTACATGGAGTCTGGTGGAGATATGCTGCTCTATACACACTAAAAGTAGTGATTATTTACATGGAGTCTGGTGGAGATATGCTGCTCTATACACACTAAAAGTAGTGATTATTTACATGGAGTCTGGTGGAGATATGCTGCTCTATACACACTAAAAGTAGTGATTATTTACATGGAGTCTGGTGGAGATATGCTGCTCTATACACACTAAAAGTAGTGATTATTAACATGGAGTCTGGTGGGTTTGGTGATGGTGATTTCTGTTTCATGTTAAACTAAAAGGATCTTACTCTTTAACTAAAAGCTCTCTCTTTGTAGGGATCCTCATGTTGTCCTCATGTTGTCCTCATGTTGTCCTCATGTTGTCCTCATGTTGTCCTCATGTTGTCCTCATGTTGTCCTCATGTTGTCCTCATGTTGTCCTATACCAAAGTTCTTTTTAATTCCCCAAAATAACATGATTGATTCCACACAACGCTCTTTGCCAAGTACAAATCTCTACTTTCATTAATTTTGGGGCGTCTTATTCAATTTTATAGCATTTGAAACCAAATTGAAGTGTTTTTGAAATAGTATTGAGAGTAAAAGTTGACATATTCCAGTCTGTGATTATCATCAACATCCATTCCTTTAATTTTAGTCTCAATAATTCCTAATTTCTGCTTTTCTAACTCAAACATTAGGTATAATTTCCTATAAATGAGGTTTATTGACCATAAATTCCAAAAATAACTGTAAAACTAAAGTTAATAAGTTAGTGTTACGTAGTGTTAGACGTCAAAAAAGTGTCAAACATTGAAAAAGGGACACAAACGTAAGAAAAAGTTAAAAACATCGATAAAAAGCAACAAAAGTGTTGATTTTCATAAATGATCAGTAGATGGCGCCAATTTTCAATCAATGTTAGATTTAAAATGCATTAGAATTTAATTTATTTAATATTTTTATACTGTCTTATACTGAGCAACACAATAACTGATAATCAATCTGTATTCATATTCTGGAGCAATTCGCTCTTGAAATAAAAAATAAATAAAAAACAACAGGCAGGAAGATTTCTAGTTCTTCCCTGTTTAGTCAGCCAGAGACCGTCTGCCTCCCCCCCCCCCCCACCCGTCCGTTGAAAAGATAATGTTATTCATTAGCATGCTTGTCCTGCTGTTTAGTTCAAAAACATCCAAAACACAAAAGTACGGAGACACAGAGGACCAGACGCGAGCTTTTATTTTGAAAAGTCTAAGCTGGCGGATAGCACGCAGCCGGGAGTGCGTGAGACGGGAGGTTTCCAGGCTGCAGCCGTACCCGATCCACAGGTCTACTGAGAGATAACAAGACGACTCAGATCCAGATCTCATGGCTCCAGTTCCGCTCCTGTTGTTCCTTCTGTGTGGAGCAGCTCCGGGTAAATATCAGCCTTTATTGTGAAAGGATTGGTGGACAATGTTAGTAATGTTTTATTATTATTATTATTATTATTATTATTATTATTATTATTATTATTATTATTATTATTCAGCACAGCACCGGGGACATCCAGACACGGAGGACCGGGGCGATGGTCTGTGACCATGATGAGAATGGGTATTTGTGTATTTGTGACAAGACGAGACGGGACGGTACGGTCCGGGGGCTGGGGGACATGAATTTCAGAACTCCGCACCAAAATGAATATATAATAAATATTTTATTCAGGAATTCAACTGTCTGTCATGTAAGCCCGAAAATACAAAATCATTAAAATTCTGAACTCGTCTCATTATCATTAACAAATAGAACAAAGTTATACGTAGTCTGCCCCCCCCCCCCCCATGTGAAATACCGGACTCCTTTCTACATACATTGACGGACCCGTTGTGTGCATCCTGTATAACTGCAGTAACCGGGAGGACTGCATCTGCATTTTTGTATTCCCAACTTGTATATATTTTAAATATTTGTTCTTGTATTTTATCCTAGTATTACTTCATGTATATTGTATGTATGTATATTGTTTCCTAGTATTTAATTATATTTATATTCTGTGCTGTGTCTATCTATCTATCTATCTATCTATCTATCTATCTATCTCTTATTATTATTATTATTATTGTTATTATTATTGTTATTATTATTGTTATTATTATTGTTATTATTATTATTATTATTATTATTATTATTATTATTATTATTATTGTTATTGTTATTGTTTTTCAGACCTGATTGAGGTCCCAGTGCACCCTGGTGATGATGTCATTCTGCCGTGTCGGGCGGATGAGTCCACCATCAGAGCTGTAGAGTGGAGCAGACCTGACCTGGAGCCAGACTACGTTGCCTTCTACAGAGACGGACGCCTGGATCCAACCCACCAGCACCCGTCCTTTAGGGACAGGGTGGACCTGGTGGACAGAGATCTGGAGGACGGAGACGTGTCTTTAACTCTGAAGAATGTGAGACGCATGGACGAGGGAACATACGAGTGTCGAGTTGCTGGTACAAGACGTAAAAAGAGAGCCATCATCAGCTCTGAGCCAATCAGAACCATCCGTCTGCAGGTTACAGGTGAGTCTCAGTGTGTGTTTCTGTGTGTCTCGTTGAAGCGTTTCAGATTGGCCAATCAGAAGGTTGGTTGGTTGGTGACTGTACGGCAGCCTCGGCCACAGTGTGTGAACGTGTGTGAATGTGTGTGAAGGTGTGTGAATGTGTGTGAACAGGTGTGAATGTGTGTGAATGTGTGTGTGTGTGAACGTTTGTGAACGTGTGTGAATGTGTGTGAACGTGTGTGTGTGTGTGTGTGTGTGTGTGTGAAAGTGTGTGAATGTATGTGAATGTGTGTGAACGTGTGTGTGTGTGAACGTGTGTGAATGTTTGTGAATGTGTGTGAACGTGTGTGTGTGTGTGTGAATGTGTGTGAACGTATGTGAATGTGTGAATGTGTGTGAACGTGTGTGAATGTGTGTGAACGTGTGTGAATGTGTGAATGTGTGTGAACGTGTGTGAATGTGTGTGAACGTGTGTGAACATGTGTGAATGTGTGTGTGTGTGTGTGTGTGTGTGAACGTGTGTGAATGTGTGTGAATGTGTGTGAATGTGTGAATGTGTGTGAATGTGTGTGAACATTTGTGAACGTGTGTGAATGTGTGTGAATGTGTGTGAATGTGTGTGTGTGTGTGAACGTGTGTGAACGTGTGTGAACGTGTGTGAATGTGTGTGAATGTGTGTGAATGTGTGTGTGTGTGTGAACGTGTGTGAACGTGTGTGAACGTGTGTGAATGTGTGTGAATGTGTGTGAATGTGTGTGAATGTGTGTGAATGTGTGTGTGTGTGTGTGTGAACGTGTGTGAACGTGTGTGAACATGTGTGAATGTGTGTGTGTGTGTGTGTGTGTGAACGTGTGTGAACGTGTGTGAACGTGTGTGAATGTGTGTGTGTGTGTGTGTGTGAACGTGTGTGAACGTGTGTGAATGTGTGTGAATGTGTGTGAATGTGTGTGTTATGAAGCGACAAGACAAACACTTTCTCTTTTTAATCAAACCACAGTTTCCCGCAATTTCATGGCATTAAACTGCATAAATATCTCGCATATTCCATCGCATTTTTTAAGAAAACGTGCTGCATAATCCAGGATGTTTGTGGGAGGACGGGACATGAGAAGAGTCCGTTTCCATTCCAGCCTTCAGCGAGGATGAAGGCTGCTCCTCCATCACACTCATGTGTTTCATCATGTTCAGGTTCTCCTGGAGGCCGAGCCCTGGGACTGGCTGCAGGTGGTCTGCTGCTGGGAGCTGCTGCACTGGTTGGTGTCTGGAAATATAAAAGACGTTAGACCAAGAGACCAGGACCACCTGCTGATGAAGATGAAGATGAAGATGATGATGATATGTTCCTCTAACATCTCCCAGAGCTCTTTACACCTGACTGCTTTCTCATGTTCTGGAAATACAACATGATCATCATTACTTCTGAGGGGGTCAAGTGCAGGTCTGAAATGATGGTTCTTCAGTCTGAAATATCAGCATACACATCCATATATACACATCCATCTATACACATCCATCTATACACATCATCTATACACATCCATCTATACACATCATCTATACACATCATCTATACACATCATCTATACACATCATCTATACACATCCATCTATACACATCATCTATACACATCATCTATACACATCCATCTATACACATCCATCTATACACATCCATCTATACACATCCATCTATACACACACATCTATACACATCCATCTATACACATCCATCTATACACATCTATCTATACACATCCATCTATACACATCCATCTATACACATCCATCTATACACACCCATCTATACACATCTATCTATACACATCCATCTATACACATCCATCTATACACATCCATCTATACACATCTATCTATACACATCCATCTATACACATCCATCTATACACATCCATCTATACACACACATCTATACACATCCATCTATACACACACATCTATACACATCCATCTATACACATCCATTTCTACACATCCATCTATACACATCCATCTATACACATAAATCTATACACATAAATCTATACACATCCATCTATACACATAAATCTATACACATAAATCTATACACATCCATCTATACACATCCATCTATACACATAAATCTATACATATAAATCTATACACATAAATCTATACACATCCATCTATACACATCTATCTATACACATCCATCTATACACATCCATCTATACACATCCATCTATACACACCCATCTATACACACACATCTATACACATCCATCTATACACACACATCTATACACATCCATCTATACACATCCATTTATACACATCCATCTATACACATCCATCTATACACATAAATCTATACACATAAATCTATACACATCCATCTATACACATAAATCTATACATATAAATCTATACACATAAATCTATACACATCCATCTATACATATAAATCTATACACATAAATCTATACACATCCATCTATACATATAAATCTATACACATCCATCTATACACATCCATCTATACATCAGGTTCTGTAGACCAGCAGAGCAGGTAGGTCCCCCAACGCTGACTAACACATGGCTTCACTGGAGTTTCTTGGAGCTCTCAGCAGCCTCATGCTGTCATTATCAGCCACTATAAGTTCTCTAATGCTGCCTTGCTTATAAGGACACCACAGGTAGGCCGTGTACAAAGGTGTAATATATATATATATCATACAGTATATATATATATATATATATATATATATATATATATATATATATATATATATATATATATATATATATATATATATATATATACTGTATGATATATATTTCAGCTTATGATTTCATATCTACTAACCTGGAATGGTTGAACTGAGGAGATGATGACACTGTGAATGTTGTTATTATAAAAGCATCTGATGCAGCTCAGAGGACATGGAGGACGAGTCCTCTATCTCAGAGGACATGGAGGACGAGTCTTCTCTATCTCAGAGGACATGGAGGACGAGTCCTCTCTACATATCTCAGAGGACATGGAGGACGAGTCCTCTCTACATATCTCAGAGGACATGGAGGACGAGTCCTCTCTACACATCTCAGAGGACATGGAGGACGAGTCCTCTCTATCTCAGAGGACATGGAGGACGAGTCCTCTCTATCTCAGAGGACATGGAGGACGAGTCCTCTCTACATATCTCAGAGGACATGGAGGACGAGTCCTCTCTACATATCTCAGAGGACATGGAGGACGAGTCCTCTCTACATATCTCAGAGGACATGGAGGACGAGTCCTCTCTACACATCTCAGAGGACATGGAGGACGAATCCTCTCTACATATCTCAGAGGACATGGAGGACGAGTCCTCTCTATCTCAGAGGACATGGAGGACGAGTCCTCTCTACATATCTCAGAGGACATGGAGGACGAGTCCTCTCTACATAAATGTTATGAAATGTGAACTTTACCAAAGTGATGAGCTTTGAAAGCAGCAAACACACTCACACAGAAACACACACTCACACAGAAATACACATGTATCTGATGAGCAGGTGTGTAGATGTGTGTGAGTGTGTATCTGATGAGCAGGTGTGTAGATGTGTGTGAGTGTGTATCTGATGAGCAGGTGTGTAGATGTGTGTGTGTGTGTATCTGATGAGCAGGTGTGTAGATGTGTGTGTGTGTGTATCTGATGAGCAGGTGTGTAGATGTGTGTGTGAGTGTGTATCTGATGAGCAGGTGTGTAGATGTGTGTGTGTGTGTATCTGATGAGCAGGTGTGTAGATGTGTGTGTGTGTGTATCTGATGAGCAGGTGTGTAGATGTGTGTGAGTGTGTATCTGATGAGCAGGTGTGTAGATGTGTGTGAGTGTGTATCTGATGAGCAGGTGTGTAGATGTGTGTGTGTGTGTGTGATGGTGAATGTTTCCTGTATGATGTAAAAGCGCTTTGAGTCGTTAAGACTAGTAAAGAGATATAAATACAATATATTTACACACATAAAACCAAACATACTGAAGTAAAGTAACATTCTAGATTTTAAAAACTAATCACCTCATGAAAGGTGAATCTGATGAAACATCAACATATGAGCATAAAGAAGTTCAGGTTGTTATTCTGCTGTTGGGGGGGGGGGCACGCTTTAAAAGGGGGACAACGTTGGTCAAAAGGTTTTAACCCTTGTGTTGTCCTTCTGGGTCAAAGTTTTATTCATTTTTTACACTTTTCTCCCAGATTTTGCTGCGTTTATGTCTCTTCAATGGGGGGGTTTAACATTTTTGGATCATTTTTCCACTTCCACCATTAAACACTAACTAACTTATTCCCACTAGTTCTACACTCATTTTTGGATTTATGAAAGGATAATTATATAAAAATAATGAAAACACCAAAACTTCAATAAAAATGACTCGTGAAAGGTTTCCAGGAACCTTCTGTTAAGCCCGACTTAAAGGAAACCGGAAGTGTGGGCTGGCGGCGGGATAGCTGTGTGTTTGTTAGCTGCAGAGCTTCTAGGTGAGTTCTTCCGGAGACAGAGTTCCAGGTGAACCCGCACGCGGTCAGGTAAATATCTTAATAACTGCTCTTTTACACGGCAGCCAGAGCGCGTGCGGACAATAAGCGAATAGCTAGCTCCGCTGTTAGCTTCGTGGCTACCTGCTAGCCACGAAGCTAACTACAAGCTCCGCTGTTAGCTTCGTGGCTAACTGCTAGCTCCGCTGTTAGCTTCGTGGCTAACTACTAGCTCCGCTGTTAGCTTCGTGGCTAACTGCTAGTGTAACGGGTTGTATATAGGTTCAGTTACATTCCTCCATAATGGGAACAGCGCCGTCTGCTGGCGCCACCTCCACATTGCGCTGCGGTGCTAAAGGTAACGGACTCTGGGTAATGTCCAGCAGAACTCCTGATAACTGCTGCGGGGAGTCGCACGTTAAACGCTGCAGAGACAATGTTAGCCGAAACGTTTTAAAGCCCCACACAGTGTCTTATTCTACTGTGTAGTTGTTGGGATGTAGTTCAGCGACGGATGCCGGTAGTTTGGCGTCGAGGGAGGCTCTAATGTTAAGCTCAGAGCTGAATGCTAATGTAGCTAATTTAGCATTGTTTCCTCCGTCTGACCCGCTGCTCGTGTCTCTGTCCGGGGTCAGCGTGCTGGCCTGATCCGGTCTGGTTTCCATATGCAGGGAACTGGTGTTGACTTTATGTGTAAAATGTACCGTTAGATGAGAATGTGCAGTGTTAATGTAGGAGCTGTGTTCAGGTAGCATACTATTTAATATCCTGTCTTTCTATACACTAGAAAGCCTTTTAGGAGTTGAGGGTTTTATTTTACATTTTACTGTGAAATAGACAAAGCTTTATGAACCATTCTTGTTATACTGCAGAGACCTGCTTCCTTTCTAGATAGTCCTGTTATTAGCAGTAGCGCTGCATTAGGAGGGAAGAGGGCTGACTTTGCGACTGGTCCCCCTGACATTACTGATGTACGTGACCCACATAGGCAACCAGTCACTAGTTCAACACCCCACTCTGACCATGTGGCCCCTGGCTTGTTAGATCGAGTTGGCTTAATTGCCCAAATGATTGGAGAACAAATAGCCGACAGTATTATATCTCACCTAACCCGTCCAGCCCGGGGTCAGAGACACACAACACAGCGAGACGTCCCCTAGAGGACGTCACACTGGCGTTACAGTCTCAGCTCTCTTCTAACGTGTGTTGTTTTGTCTGATTTAACGTAATGTTTCCGTGTTTTTAGTCAGTTGGAGAGGAGTTTCACATGCTAGCAGCCTCGGGCAGAAGCTAACAGGCTAATTAGCAGTCCATGGTGCTGGTTTCTTAAAGCATTCATTATTTTACTGAGAAATTCACTTCACAGTACTTCAGTTTTTCAAGGAAGAAAATCCTGAAATAGTCCAAATTTTACAAGAAACTGGAAAATAATAAAATACAGTAACATAAAAAGGTCTAAAGAAGTTGTAATATTTCCAGAGAGTGCAGTATGTGTCTATGTGTTTATGTTGGGAACAGCTCTGACTGGCTCATGATCAGACAGGTTTACAGAGCGCTAGATTCGCAAAAAAACCCGGAGCGTTCTATTAAATTAAAACAAAATCGCTCAATTACGCAAATTTTATCGCGAGAAGCCAAAATCGTGGTCGTGATTAAAATTTGATTAATTGTGCCGCCCTACGTTGCACCTCCAACTTGCCCAAAACCTTGGAACCCCACTGTAGTCCCTTAAAGAAGGTACCAGGCCGGCCTTGTTGCACCATCAAAACCTCTTTCTGAACTTTCCATTTTCACACAGGAACATCTGGAGATGTTCTGCTAAATGAAGTGTGGTTGGTCCAGGCTACTGTGCATGTAGCTTGGAGCTCCAGTTAATGACTTTTGGGCCTTCCATTTTAGTAGTTCTTTCAGTCTGAATGCAGGAGATACTGGACTCTCTGAAGTCCTCTGGATTGGTCCCTCATCAGCCCTCGCATTGTCTCCATTCAAACAGAAAATTTTAATCTAGTAAAACATGGTCAGCTAGAATTCACTCACACCTCCCATTAGTTCTTCTAACCCTGGTATCAATAGGCTCGTTCGAGATGAACTGCGCCTCGCCTGTAAAGTAGACGAGAGCAGGCGGCAGCAGCGGGGGGACAAAAGCTACGGTAAAGTCGGACAGTTTCCATCCGATTCCAGCCGCCTTCAGGCTGGACAGGAAGTGACAAAAACACTGTGGTGCGATTATGATTTAATAAAATATAATCAGACCCACAGATCAGCTGGTCCAGTCTCTAGTTGTTTTAATTATGACAGAGTAGCTCTCAGAATGTTCTACATGAGATCTGTTGCTGATTTTAATTAACAGACTGGAGATGATCAGAGATCTGAACGGATTTAGTCTCTCTGACTTCTTAACATCACTATCAGCCACATAAGGTGTGTTCTGTACAGAATAATTCTTTAAATCAGACAAATAGCAACTAAAATCCCTCCGATTAAAAAACAATAAAAAGTTTATGTAAAACGTCATCATGTTGTAAACCAATCAGCTGTTAAATCAGCTGAGAAGCCGGCGTTTCCCAGCATGCTCTGGGTCCGCCTGGCTCTTGCAGTCGGTGAAAAGCAACTGCGCTACCTGCGTCTCAGACCTGCGGCCCCCTTGCTCTCGTGAGATTTCCGTTGCCCACATGTGCATGACGTCAGAGCAAGTCGGGATCAAGTCGGACACAAATCTACCCAGCATGCAACGGGCGCCGATCGCCGGTGATCGATTCTGCGCAGACCTGGCTCATCTCGAACGAGCCTATCGTCTCTGCATGTCCCCCGGGTCTACCAAAGGCACCGTCAGCAGACGGCAAGATGGCGACCGGAGCAGGAAAGAAGGAGGAAGAGGAGGAGCAGCCTGCAGCAGTGAAGGAGGAAGAGGAGGAGCAGCCTGTAGCAGCAGTGAAGGAGGAAGAGGAGGAGCAGCCTGCAGCAGTGAAGGAGGAAGAGGAGGAGCAGCCTGCAGCAGCAGTGAAGGAGGAAGAGGAGGAAGAGGAGTATGTGGTGGAGAAGGTGTTGCAGCGCAGAGTGGTGAAGGGAAGAGTAGAGTTTCTGCTGAAATGGAAGGGGTTCTCAGAGTAAGTATGAGTCTATAATATTAATACTTGGTGGTCTTGGTCCTGAGAGATATAATATATGTACATATTGTTAATAAGTGTCAGCATGGTATCACGCCCTCAAAGTTGAAGGTTTGGTATTTAGACTCTACGGTGCAGACCCACAAATAACCTTCCAAGATGGCGATAGAAGAAAGGAATAATAGGAATGCTGATTAGAGGGAGAATGGATTGTCTAAAAACAAAGTGTGAGGAGATGTTCTTCTGTCTGCTCTCACCTTTCCAGTGAGGAGAACACATGGGAGCCTCAAGACCACCTGGACCTGGACCTGATCGCCGAGTACATGCAGACACACGAGGAGACGGAGGAGAAGGAGGAGGAGGGCAAGAGGAAAGGTGTCAGGGAGGAGGAGGTGAGTGAAGGAAAGAGGGTACTCCAGACTGAAGAGTCCCAGAAATCTAATCTCAATATTAATGAATCACACAGAGGGTTCCTCAGATGTCTTTTAGGATTTATATATTATGTAGCGCCCCCTGGTGGCCAATATTCAACAGATTTGTTAGATAAACTCAGAATGGGATTGAAAAAAAAAAAAAGTCAGGTTTTACATTCTGGCTGCACAATTAATCGAATTTAATAACAATCACAACTTCCCACGATCAAATGTGCATGATCAAGCAATTTCTAGGGTTCTAGTAAGTGTCTGTTAGTTCACAGGTCTCTAGGGTGCTAGTTAGTGTCTGTTAGCTCACAGGTCTCTAGGGTGCTAGTTAGTGTCTGTTAGCTCACAGGGCTCTAGGGTGCTAGTTAGTGTCTGTTAGCTCACAGGGCTCTAGGGTGCTAGTTAGTGTCTGTTAGCTCACAGGGCTCTAGGGTGCTAGTTAGTGTCTGTTAGCTCACAGGGCTCTAGGGTGCTAGTTAGTGTCTGTTAGCTCACAGGGCTCTAGGGTGCTAGTTAGTGTCTGTTAGCTCACAGGGCTCTAGGGTGCTAGTTAGTGTCTGTTAGCTAACAGGGCTCTAGGGTGCTAGTTAGTGTCTGTTAGCTCACAGGGCTTTAGGGTGCTAGTCAGTGTCTGTTAGCTAACAGGGCTCTAGGGTGCTAGTTGGGCTGAATCTCATTTCTCTATCTTACCCCTTCCCCTTGGTTTTGCGCGTTCACGCGGGACCTAGTGCTGTCCCAATCCTTTTTGCGACCAAGGGGTAGGGGTAAGACGAAGGGCTGTATGGCCCTTGAAACCAAGTCAAAACGCGACCTTACTTGTAATCACAGCAAGCAACAATGGCTGCTGCATCGGCCAGAGAGACCCAGAAATGTAAGTATTCTCGGCTTAAATAATTGATTTAAAAGTTACGACAGTCTTGTTTTGTGGTCTATACAGTCCTGTACATGTATACTTGCAACTATGTTCTTAATTGAAACTTTAAAAAAAATCGCTAGCTTGCGCTAACGCTAATCGCTAACGCTAATCGCTAACGCTGATCGCTAACGCTAACGTTGATTTGAACAACTCTGCCTTGAATGGACTGTATACATCGCATAGACTGTATATTTTAATATTAACGGTCTATGATACATCGCTACGTGCTTTACATATACCGTCCTGTATCACACAGGGACCAGGAGGACCCAGCAGCTGGTCCACTTTATACTATATATACCGTCCTGTATCACACAGGGACCAGGAGGACCCAACAGCTGATCCACTTTATACTATATATACCGTCCTGTATCACACAGGGACCAGGAGGACCCAGCAGCTGGTCCACTTTATACTATATATACCGTCCTGTATCACACAGGGACCAGGAGGACCCAACAGCTGATCCACTTTCGGGCTGAAAACGAGCAGAAGTTTCTTAAATCATGTGTTCATGTTGTACCCGTTCATTATTGCATTGGTTCTGTATTATTGTAATCATTTGTAATTTATTCCTGTTCATGCACTTGTATATTGTTGTTGGTTATGATAGGGACACTGATGATTTGTGAGGGGGGGGGGTCTGGAATATCAGAACAGCTGTAGTTAATTTGTTTGTTTGTGGTCTTGTGTCTTTTTTTTTTTAGTTTTATATATTTGAAGCCTTTTTATGCGTGTGACATGTAAGTTATGGTTCTAATAGTTGATAATGGTTCTGTAATATAATATATTTAATGTAATGTTTTTGCCTGTTATGTTAAATTTATTGGCAATAAAGACAGATTTTTTTTAACAAAATGTTTTTCTGAACATCAATGACATTCAAAACGGTGATAACATGCATATGACACTGTTGTCAAAACCCACGCATTTGACAGACAGAGACGCCATCTTGGAAGTTTGATCAATACTGTATGGTGATGTCACCGAGTGGTGTCCCAATTCAAAGGGGGATGTTTTCACCCCTAGCACTTACCCCTTGGTTTCTAGGGGTAGGGGTAAGGGGTAGGGGTAAGATAGAGAAATTGGATTCAGCCTTAGTGTCTGTTAGCTCACAGGGCTCTAGGGTGCTAGTTAGCTTGTGTTAGCTCACAGGGCTCTAGGGTGCTAGTTAGCGTGTGTTAGCGCACAGGGCTCTAGGGTGCTAGTTAGCTTGTGTTAGCTCACAGGGCTCTAGGGTGCTAGTTAGCTTGTGTTAGCTCACAGGGCTCTAGGGTGCTAGTTAGCGTGTGTTAGCTCACAGGGCTCTAGGGTGCTAGTTAGCGTGTGTTAGCTCACAGGGCTCTAGGGTGCTAGTTAGCGTGTGTTAGCTCACAGGGCTCTAGGGTGCTAGTTAGCGTGTGTTAGCTCACAGGGCTCTAGGGTGCTAGTTAGCGTGTGTTAGCTCACAGGTCTCTAGGGTGCTAGTTAGCATGTGTTAGCTCACAGGTCTCTAGGGTGCTAGTTAGCATGTGTTAGCTCACAGGTCTCTAGGGTGCTAGTTAGCGTGTGTTAGCTCACAGGGCTCCAGTAATATTTTTCCTCTAGGACGCACCGGTGCTAATGTCCTCGCACCCGCTGCATTGTTGTTTTTATCGCTATGGTTTCATTTTGCGTTACATGACCCATTTCTTCTGTAAAGACGTGCCGGTGTTTGGATCCCTCCTCTCTCCTCTTACTCTCTCTCCTCTTACCCTCTCTCCTCTCCTCTCTCTCCTCTCCTCTCTCTCCTCTTACTCACTCTCTAGAAACCAAGGGGTAAGTGCTAGGGGTGAAAACATCCCCCTTTGAATTGGGACACCACTCGGTGACATCACCATACAGTAATGATCAAACTTCCAAGATGGCGTCTCTGTCTGTCAAATGCGTGGGTTTTGACAACAGTGTCATATGCATGTTATCACCGTTTTGAATGTCATTGATGTTCAGAAAAACATTTTGTTAAAAAAAATCTGTCTTTATTGCCAATAAATTTAACATAACAGGCAAAAACATTACATTAAATATATTATATTACAGAACCATTATCAACTATTAGAACCATAACTTACATGTCACACACATAAAAAGGCTTCAAATATATAAAACTAAAAAAAAAAAAGACAAGACCACAAACAAACAAATTAACTACAGCTGTTCTGATATTCCACACCCCCTCACAAATCATCAGTGTCCCTATCATAACCAACAACAATATACAAGTGCATGAACAGGAATTAATTACAAATGATACAATAACAATAATACAGAACCAATGCAGTAATGAACGGGGACAACATGAACACATGATTTAAGAAACTTCTGCTCGTTTTCAGCCCGAAAGTGGATCAGCTGCTGGGTCCTCCTGGTCCCTGTGTGATACAGGACGGTGTATACAGGTAAAAGCCAGTAAATTAGAATATTTTGAAAAACTTGATTTATTTCAGTAATTGCATTCAAAAGGTGTAACTTGTACATTATATTTATTCATTGCACACAGACTGATGCATTCAAATGTTTATTTCATTTAATTTTGATGATTTGAAGTGGCAACAAATGAAAATCCAAAATTCCGTGTGTCACAAAATTAGAATATTACTTAAGGCTAATACAAAAAAGGGAGTTTTTAGAAATGTTGGCCAACTGAAAAGTAAGAAAATGAAAAATATGAGCATGTACAATACTCAATACTTGGTTGGAGCTCCTTTTGCCTCAATTACTGCATTAATGCGGCGTGGCATGGAGTCGATGAGTTTCTGGCA
Organism: Percina caprodes; assembly: GCA_013375575.1. NCBI lineage: Eukaryota > Metazoa > Chordata > Actinopteri > Perciformes > Percidae > Percina > Percina caprodes. The sequence continues at coordinate 89,266 of JABXJD010000748.1, read as the reverse complement.
CTGCTCAGGTGTTATGAGAGCCCAGGTTGCTCTGATAGTGGCCTTCAACTCTTCTGCGTTTTGGGTCTGGCATTCTGCATCTTCCTTTTCACAATACCCCACAGATTTTCTATGGGGCTAAGGTCAGGGAGTTGGCTGGCCAATTTAGAACAGAAATACCATGGTCCGTAAACCAGGCACGGGTAGATTTTGCGCTGTGTGCAGGCGCCAAGTCCTGTTGGAACCTGAAATCTCCATCTCCATAGAGCAGGTCAGCAGCAGGAAGCATGAAGTGCTCTAAAACTTGCTGGTAGACGGCTGCGTTGACCCTGGATCTCAGGAAACAGAGTGGACCGACACCAGCAGATGACATGGCACCCCAAACCATCACTGATGGTGGAAACTTTACACTAGACTTCAGGCAACGTGGATCCTGTGCCTCTCCTGTCTTCCTCCAGACTCTGGGACCTCGATTTCCAAAGGAAATGCAAAATTTGCTTTCGTCAGAAAACATGACTTTGGACCACTCAGCAGCAGTCCAGCTCTTTTTCCTTAGCCCAGGTGAGACGCTTTGCGCTGTTTCTTGGTCAACAGTGGCTTGACACGAGGTATGCGGCAGTTGAAACCCATGTCTTTCAAGCGTCTCTTGGTGGTGGATCTTGAAGCACTGACTCCAGCAGCTGTCCACTCCTTGAATCTCCCCCACATTTTTGAATGGGTTTTTTCACAATCTTGACTAGGGCGCGGTGATCCCTATCGCTTGTACACTTTTTCTGACCACAGTTTTTCCTTCCCTTTGCCTCTCTATTAATGTGTTTGGACACAGAGCTCTGAGAACAGCCAGCCTCTTCAGCAATAACCTTTTGTGTCTTTCCCTCCTTGTGCAATGTGTCGATGGTCGCCTTTTGGACAGCTGTCAAATCTGAAGTCTTCCCCATGTTTGTGTAGGCTTCAGAACTGGACTGAGAGACCATTTAAAGCCCTTTGCAGGTGTTTTGAGTTAATCAGCTGATTACTTTGTGGCACCAGGTGTCTTCAAAATGTAACCCTTACACAATATTCTAATTTTGTGACACACGGAATTTTGGATTTTCATTTGTTGCCACTTCAAATCCTCAAAATTAAATGAAATAAACATTTGAATGCATCAGTCTGTGTGCAATGAATAAATATAATGTACAAGTTACACCTTTTGAATGCAATTACTGAAATAAATCAAGTTTTTCAAAATATTCTAATTTACTGGCTTTTACCTGTATAGTATAAAGTGGACCAGCTGCTGGGTCCTCCTGGTCCCTGTGTGATACAGGACGGTATATATAGTATAAAGTGGACCAGCTGCTGGGTCCTCCTGGTCCCTGTGTGATACAGGACGGTATATATAGTATAAAGTGGACCAGCTGCTGGGTCCTCCTGGTCCCTGTGTGATACAGGACGGTGTGTGTATATATAGTATAAAGTGGACCAGCTGTTGGGTCCTCCTGGTCCCTGTGTGATACAGGCTGGTATATGTAAAGCACGTAGCGATGTATCATAGACCGTTAATATTAATATATACAGTCTATGCGATGTATACAGTCCATTCAAGGCAGAGAAATGCGGGACTGTTGTTCAAATCAACGTTAGCGATTAGCGTTAGCGATTAGCGTTAGCGATTAGCGTTAGCGATTAGCGTTAGCGCAAGCTAGCGATTTTTTTAAAGTTTCAATTAAGAACATGGTTCCAAGTATACATGTACAGGACTGTATAGACCACAAAACAAGACTGTTGTAACTTTTAAATCAATTATTTAAGCCGAGAATACTTACATTTCTGGGTCTCTCTGGCCGATGCAGCAGCCATTGTTGCTTCCTGTGATTACCAAGTGAGGTCTCCGTTGTCACTTAGTTTCAAGGGCCATACAACCCTTCGTCTTACCCCTACCCCTCGGTCAAAAAAGGATTGGGACACCACTAGGTCCCGCGTGAACGCGCAAACCAAGGGGAAGGGGTAAGATAGAGAAATGAGATTCAGCCTTACTCTTTCTCCTCTTACTCTCTCTCCTCTTACTCTCTCTCCTCTTACTCTCTCTCCTCTTACTCTCTCTCCTCTTACTCTCCTTGCAGCCGGTCACAGCGCCGGTCCACACTTCTGACATTTGTCCAGTTTTAATTGTTATTAACACCGTTCATAATGATCAGCCGTCTCTCTGTGAGTAGCACCCCCAAGCTCTTATAATCAGTTATTGTTGAAAACAAGTGAAGGAGCTTTCTCAGAGATACATTAAAAAAAATATATATATATATCCTAGGCTATTTACTTCAGATAGCTGATTTTCATTTCCATGTGATGCAGCTGTATGTACAACATACACCTTCAACATAAGAGGAATGTAGCACAACATGGATGTGAAAGCCGTTATAAACAGCCTGTGTGACAATAATCGTGATCACAATATTGATCAAAATAATCGTGATTATCATTTTGGCCATAATCGTGCAGCCCTACTATCAGAATCAGAACCAGGTTTATTCGCCAGGTATGACAGACATACGAGGACTTTGACTTAGGTTGGAGCAAGCCTCCAGGCGGCAGCTATGGAACAGCACCACCACGCTTTCTCCAAAAGAAACAACGTAAGAGTAAAGATCTGATCCGTTGTTCCACGACCAGGACGGAATCCGCATTGTTCCTCTTCAATCCGAGGTTCGACTATCGGCCAAACCCTCCTTTCCAGCACCTTGGAGTAGACTTTACCAGGGAGGCTGAGAAGTGTGATACCCCTGTAACTGGCACACACCCTCTGGTCCCCCTTTTTGAAGAGGGGAACCACCACCCCGGTTTGCCACTCCTTAGGCACTGTCCCAGACTTCCACGCAATGTTAAATGCATGAAAAGCTCCGCCGGAGTTGTGAGTTGAAAGTCCGTCGGACGGGGGCCTCCTCCAGACGTTCCCAATTTACCCGAACTACGCGTTTGGACTTACCAGGTCTGTCCAGAGTCCTCCCCCACCCCCTGAGCCAACTCACCACCAGATGGTGATCAGTTGACAGCTCCGCCCCTCTCTTCACCCGAGTGTCAAAAACATACGGCCTCAGATCAGATGAAATGATTATAAAATGGATCATTGATCCGGAGGAAGCCCCGGGCAGGGTCACTCCCTCTCTACCTCGGTTATTCATGGGGTTTTCACTTAACTTTGTTTATTGTAAATGGTGCGTCCAGACTAGATGCCATTTCAGAGGTGATAGAAGGGAAATCCAAGGAACTAAAAAGGTGTTTGTATTGTTTCGTTATTCGGGCACTCAGAGGAGTATGATGAAGCATAAAACTCTCTGAACTGGCTGTTAATGGTTTGGGGTTAATAGTTGTTCCATTATCTGTGTTAATCTGGTTAATGGGCCTTGATGAGGAGGACTGCCGAATTTGGTGAGCGAGTAATTTACCCGGTTTATCTCCAAACTCATTATGATTATGACGCGTTTTAAAAAGGGACTCTGCTGTTTCATTGGAGACCAAGATGTCATATTCTGCCTTCTTTGTGAGTAGTTCTTTGAAAACATCCTGATCAGGTGTGTCGACACGCTTTGACTGAAGCGCTGCTTCCCTATCAACCTCTGACTGACGGGCAGATGAGATATGATTTCACCTCTTAAGCTTTCCACGACTCCATATAGCTGCTACGTCCTGGTTCACTGACCCATCTGCCTGAAGCTTGGCATATAGCATCCTGAGGTTGCTGGTACAAAACCTTACTAAATTAATTGTCTTTGGTTCCCAAACGAGTAAGTAACAAAATATGATGTTTTTGTAAATAGAGACCCAGACAAACCTTTTGCATATCTCGTCAAATTAAATACTATCAACGTGAATCCTGAGATTCTTTTTTTTTTCATCCCCCTCTGAGACTCTGGACCAAATCTTTACAAAGCTACATATACAGCGTACATATCTCTGTATGAACTGCCCATGTGATCTTTACCAAACTTGAAGTGTTTGATCTAGGGCCACTCCTAAGGCCACACAGACAATGGTGTACTGATTGGTTAAAATGGGCGTGGCCCTCTACACCCCCAAAATGCTTTTTAGGAACAAAAACAAACTGTCTTTTGAGCTTGTCTTTTTGTGCTAGACGAACTGTCTTCAACAACCTTTAACCCAGTCCAGTTGCTCTTGATTTGAACCCTTCTTGGATACTATATCCTGGATGACTCAGAACCTTTACATACATCAAAGCTATATTTTTAAACCACCATGACCACGACATATGCGCCGGTGTTTGTCAGAAGCATCAATGATGCTCAGCAGTTTTATTCCAGAAATGCTTGAGGAAATGGAGCTTGTTTGGACAATACCACGTTACTTGCTCAATAAAAGAGGTAAACTTCTGAAAAGCTGTTTGACTCAGACACCAGTGACGCTACTGAGAAGTAGTTAAACTAGTATCGTTACTGCCCAATACTGCTGGCCATGCAAGTTGGATTTTAATGGGGATGTTGGCAGGTAATTAAGAAAGGTAATGCATCAGTCAAACAATGTTCTAAAGACATGTTCTAAATGTTGTTTCTAGTTTAAGATAGATCTCTACAGCACGGCACCTCACTAACTCACTCTCTTGGTTTTTCTGTCTGTTGATAGAAACGGAGAGGAAGAGGAGTCAAACGTCACCGCTGTCAGCACTGTGACAAATCCTTCACAACATCAGGATATTTAAAGGTTCATCAAAGAGGACACACTGGAGAGAAACCTTACAGCTGTGATCAATGTGGGGCAGCTTTCATACTACAGAGTTCACTAAAAACACATCAACGCATTCACACTGGAGAGAAACCTTACAGCTGTGATCAATGTGGGGCAGCTTTCACACTACAGAGTAACCTAACAAACCATAAACGCATTCACACCGGAGAGAAGCCGTACGCCTGTGATCAATGCGGGAAAACATTTGCTGAGAGTGGACACCTTAAAAGACACCGGCGCATTCACACCGGAGACAAACCGTACAGGTGTGATCTCTGTGGAAAAACCTTTACTGAGAGTAACCACCTTAAAAGACACCAGCGCATTCACACCGGAGACAAACCGTACAGCTGCAATTTCTGTGAGAAAATGTTCAAAACTCCAGAACATGCTGAAAGCCACCGGCACATTCACACTGGAGAGAAGCCGTACTGGTGTGAACAATGTGGGAAAACCTTTTCTCACAATAGTCACCTTACAACTCACCAGCGCATTCACACCGGAGAGAAGCCGTTCAGCTGTGATCAATGTGGGGCAGCTTTCACTCAGAGTAGTGACCTTAAAAAACACCGGCGCGTTCACACTGGAGAGAAGCCGTACTGGTGTGAGCAATGTGGGAAATGTTTTGCTCAGAGTAGTCCCCTCTACTCTCACCAGCGCCTCCACACGGCCCCGTAGTGGACAGGTCAGCAGGACGGTGCAGTTAATCCACATGTATGCCACGTTTACACCTAGACGGCTATTTTCATAAACGGACATTTCAACTTCTCAGTCTTTAAAAATAACATTGCGTACAGTTGTCGGTTTTCACGAAAGTATTCGTTTACACGTACCTGTGTATATCTGCCGCCAAGAGCGTTGCTAACCTGTAGGTGCAGGTTTGGTGACCTGTAGGGGCAGGTTTGGTGACCTGTAGGGGCAGGTTTGGTGACCTGTAGGGGCAGGTTTGGTGACCTGTAGGGGCAGGTTTGGTAACCTGTAGGGGCAGGTTTGGCACGCAAGGACTCACTTCCTCGGCTGCCTGAACCTCCACTTGTCTCCGTTTACATGCACACGTGCAACCAAAGTCTTCCAGAATCTTCTCTCTGGCCGCTGACTCGTTTTCAGAGGAGAACTCTCCGTTCGCGTGTAATCGAAGGGATATGTCTCAGTTTTTCTAAGTAACCACGTACGTGTGAACGGGGTTCTAACCGTGATCAGGATGTCGGCTCCAGCATCAGGTCCCAGAGTGCTGGCTGAGGATGGTGTTCGGTACACAACATCCTTGACAAAGGGTTTTGGCTTCGTTGGTGTGTTGTGGGTGGAGGGCTGGGAGGGAGGAGTCTTTTGGGCAGGTTTCACTTCTCTTTGTAGGGCCGTGCGATCTGCAGCGTACCGTACGGAGAACAGAGCTCTCAATGGTGGAGCGGTAGAAGTCTTCTGGGACGTAGAAAGAGAAGGTGCTGCTGCGCCTTCTTCACCCGACCAGAGGAGTTGAGAGAACAAGAAAGATTATTTGTGATGTGGACCCCAAGGAACTTAAAGCTAGACACACATTTGGGAGGGAGGGGGGGGGGGCTCCTGAAGTCCACAATGATCTCCTTGGTCTTCTGGGTGTTGGGGGCCAGGTTATTGTTACTACACCACATAGCTTGGTGCTGAACCTCATGCTCCTCTCTGATCAGGATCACCACTGGAGTGTCATCTGCGAACTTGATTGGAGCCATAAAGACGGGCAGGGTCACGGGTGGAGGGGGGTAGTGCAGGGGGCTCAACACAGCCCTGCAGGACGCCAGGGTTCAGGGTAATAAGGGAGGAGGAGAGACCTCCTAATGTAACAGACTGGGGTCTGTTAGGAAGGAAGTCCGTAGTCCAGCGGGCGGAGAGGGAGGGGTTGCAGTGTTGAATCAACAGCAGTAGGAAATACACACACACACACACACACACACACACACACACACACACACACACACACACACACACGGACGATGATGATGTCATACAGTCAGAAATAAGAAAGCAATCAGCTGATGTATTTATCTGACTTGTAGAATAATGTTATATAACAATGTTTAGGAATGTGGAACAATTAGATGTAAATAAATGAAATAAAACACATTCTGATTTTTACTGACTTGATTTATTCTTCCTGTTGAGTTACACTCCTGATTAAAGGTAACCTTTACATCACTAAAAGTTCTGTTGTTGCTGCTGACAGACTCAGATTATTAGGGCTAAAAGTAGTGATTATTTACATGGAGTCTGGTGGAGATATGCTGCTCTATACACGCTAAAAGTAATGATTATTTACATGGAGTCTGGTGGAGATATGCTGCTCTATACACGCTAAAAGTAGTGATTATTTACATGGAGTCTGGTGGAGATATGCTGCTCTATACACGCTAAAAGTAGTGATTATTTACATGGAGTCTGGTGGAGATATGCTGCTCTATACACGCTAAAAGTAGTGATTATTTACATGGAGTCTGGTGGAGATATGCTGCTCTATACACGCTAAAAGTAGTGATTACGGGGGACGTTGTGGTCAGGGTTGGGTACCAAACCCGGTGCTAGTCCGGCCCCGGTGCCTTAACACCCGGTACCTATCGTGGTATCTCATCACCTCCACAAACTCCGCCAGATTTCACTCATTGACGGCGGATATCCGTTGTGTTGGCATTTTAAATTGATACATGAGGACGATGGTTTACCTTTCCTCAGACCCAGACAGCTGGACTATCGGTCCAATCGGAGTCTTCTGTTGCACTAAAACCACTTTTGAACATACACATGCAACCAAAACCAGTTCCTTCCTGAGGCTTTTTTGCAGCTTTTCCCTTTCTTTTCTTTTTCTTTTTTGCTCAGCACGCCCGAGATGATGGTGATTTCTTTAAAGAATTGCCAGTAAAGCCAAGCCTCCTGGAGCGAGCCTCCTGGAGCGAGCCTCCTGGAGCGAGCCTCCTGGAGCGAGCCTCCTGGAGCGAGCCTCCTGGAGCGAGCCTCCTGGAGCGAGCCTCCTGGAGCGAGCCTCCTGGAGCGAGCCTCCTGGAGCGAGCCTCCTGAGCGAGCCTCCTGGAGCGAGCCTCCTGGAGCGAGCCTCCTGGAGCGAGCCTCCTGGAGGGAGCCTCCTGGAGCGAGCCTCCTGGAGCGAGCCTCCTGGAGCGAGCCTCCTGGAGCGAGCCTCCTGGAGCGAGCCTCCTGGAGCGAGCCTCCTGGAGCGAGCCTCCTGGAGCGAGCCTCCTGGAGGGAGCCTCCTGGAGGGAGCCTCCTGGAGGGAGCCTCCTGGAGGGAGCCTCCTGGAGGGAGCCTCCTGGAGCGAGCCTCCTGGAGGGAGCCTCCTGGAGGGAGCCTCCTGGAGGGAGCCTCCTGGAGGGAGCCTCCTCGGCAGCGCTGCCTGGAGGAAGGTCTGGCAAAGCGACGCTAACCGTGTGCAGAGTAGACCAGTTATATGCAGAAAGTCCTGTTCCCAGCAAGGCCATTCCACTCCAGCTCTCAAAGTATACTTGTAGTAAAGAGAGATTTTTGACATTGTTATATATGTTATATGTATATTATGTTATATATGTACGTATGTTATATTGTTATATATATGTTATATGTTATATGTATATTATGTTATATATGTATGTATGTTATATTGTTATATATATGTTATATTTTCTTCTTCACAGCCATTAAAGGTAAAGGACTAAAGGAGGTTTATCTCAGTGGAGGGGCCTCTGGTCTTCCCGGGGTCTCTGGACAGTTAGGATTGGCACCTGTATGTGTTACGCGAGCTGTGGGGGGCCCAGAGATACCATGTTCACCGCATGCCTTCCATGTTGTATAATCAGAGGAGCCTGTCTAGACCATGATGAGGATCTGGGGCCAGAGGGTAATGTTTGGCGGAGACACTCTCCGAGCTTCTGCAGAGTATTGATGCTGAATTCCTTGTAATAAACCTTTTAATAATCAAGAAACAGTCTCAACACATCATCCAGCATTGCTGTTCAGACACCACGCTATCAGACCCAATAGGAACGGGGGTTTCGGTGCTGGTGTAGTCCCAGCGCTGGCCTCTGGTGCTCCGAGACGCCAGAGGCAGCAGACGCATCGCTGCATGGGACGCTAGTGCAGCGGGTAACGTTAGCTTAGCCTCAGCTAGCAGGGCTGCCTCCCCGTCAAAATTGAAAATCAACACACACACACACACACACACACAGACATAGACACAAACACACACACACACACAGACATAGACACAAACACACACACAGACATAGACACAAACACACACACACACACACAGACATAGACACAAACACACACACACACACAGAGACACAAACACACACACACACACAGACATAGACACAACACACACACACACACACACACACACACACACACACACACACACACACACTAGGAAGAAGGATTCCCAAACTGGAGTTGGAGGGTAGGAACGTTGTTGATGAGAGGACGTGTAGGACGAGGCTTCACCGAGCAACAGGGTGTGACCCCCCCCGCCCACCAGGTCAGTCTGTCTTCATCAGTCTGTCTTCGTCAGTCTGTCTTCATCAGTCTGTCTTCGTCAGTCTGTCTTCGTC
>JABXJD010000748.1:45000-77500 GCA_013375575.1 Percina caprodes | reverse complement strand
CACTTTAATCTGAAAAGCCCGACTTAAAGGAAACCGGAAGTGTGGGCTGGCGGCGGGATAGCTGTGTGTTTGTTAGCTGCAGAGCTTCTAGGTGAGTTCTTCCGGAGACAGAGCTCCAGGTGAACCCGCACGCGGTCAGGTAAATATCTTAATAACTGCTCTTTTACACGGCAGCCAGAGCGCGTGCGGACAATAAGCGAATAGAAGCCCGAGCGGCGCATGCGTCAACACGCCGGGCTAGCTCCGTTGTTAGCTCCGCAGTTACCTTCGTGGCTAACTGCTAGCTCCGCTGTTAGCTTCGTGGCTAACTGCTAGCTCCGCTGTTAGCTTCGTGGCTAACTACTAGCTCCGCTGTTAGCTTCGTGGCTAACTGCTAGCTCCGCTGTTAGCTTCGTGGCTAACTGCTAGTGTAACGGGTTGTATATAGGTTCAGTTACATTCCTCCATAATGGGAACAGCGCCGTCTGCTGGCGCCACCTCCACATTGCGCTGCGGTGCTAAAGGTAACGGACTCTGGGTAATGTCCAGCAGAACTCCTGATAACTGCTGCGGGGAGTCGCACGTTAAACGCTGCAGAGACAATGTTAGCCGAAACGTTTTAAAGCCCCACACAGTGTCTTATTCTACTGTGTAGTTGTTGGGATGTAGTTCAGCGACGGATGCCGGTAGTTTGGCGTCGAGGGAGGCTCTAATGTTAAGCTCAGAGCTGAATGCTAATGTAGCTAATTTAGCATTGTTTCCTCCGTCTGACCCGCTGCTCGTGTCTCTGTCCCGGGGTCAGCGTGCTGGCCTGATCCGGTCTGGTTTCCATATGCAGGGAACTGGTGTTGACTTTATGTGTAAAATGTACCGTTAGATGAGAATGTGCAGTGTTAATGTAGGAGCTGTGTTCAGGTAGCATACTATTTAATATCCTGTCTTTCTATACACTAGAAAGCCTTTTAGGAGTTGAGGGTTTTATTTTACATTTTACTGTGAAATAGACAAAGCTTTATGAACCATTCTTGTTCTACTTCTGTTAAAAACAACCGTCCCACTATACGATCCCAGTTAGATGGTTAATAGCAACGAGCAGGTCTCCTGATAGCTGCTGTGGGCTGCGTGTGTCTCTGTCTGGGACGTCAACGTGCCTCCCTGATCCGGTCTGGTTTCCCTGTACGCAGACGCAGCTTCACACACACACACACACACACACACACACACACACACACACACACACACACACACACACACACAGCGAGGCTGTCCCGCAGAGGACCGTCACATTGGTGCCGTGACTGCCGTTAGGTGAGTGGACGTCTTCCTGCCGTCGACGGACCGCGGTGGGTTCCTTCGGACATTGTGGACTGTGGTGGGTTCCTTCGGACATCGTGGACTGTGGTGGGTTCCTTCGGACATCGTGGACTGTGGTGGGTTCCTTTGGACATCGTGGACTGTGGTGGGTTCCTTCGGACATCGTGGACTGTGGTGGGTTCCTCTGGACATCGTGGACTGGGGTCTCCTGGAGGACGTCTCTCAGCGTTGTCCTTTACACGTTGGACAGGACCCGAGCTCAGCTCTGGTTTGGTTTTTATTAAGGGTCAGTTTATTTTCTTGTTTTAGACTGTAGTCATAATGAGCAATGCTACACTTGATTCACCAGCTCGTACTCCAGCTTCTGTTGGTGGGGGTACTGCAGAGACCTGCTTCCTTTCTGGATAGTCCTGTTTTTAGCAGTAGCGCTGCATTAGGAGCAGAGCCCCGGGAACAGATTTTGAATTGGGGGTGCTGACCATCACACACCTAACTGCATCCATCACAACTTATTTCACTGCTTATAAATGATTATCATCATATTGAGATTATAAATAGCCGATCCAAGACAATAATGAGCCTTCCATTGGCTACTGACCCGAAACACCAGAAAATAATACACCGTTACCGCTCTTCAACCAAATATAAATTTCTTTCTTACCCATAGGCCTCCTGTCGAGATAAAGACTCTTTATTAAAACAAAGGTACTTTGTGGTGTCAGTAATAAGGCTTCGATAATAAAACTGGAACACATGTAGGCTACACGCAGAAACACAAGCATGAAAACAAGAATAAAGTCCATAATACAAGACAGGACTAACTAACTCGGGTAACGCAGTATAGGCACACGGCTGCAACAATGGCACGGAGTAGGCCTACTACAGGTTAAAATACAGCCACTGAACACATCACTGAATTATATTAAATCAAATGAAAGTGAAGCCAGTCTGTCCTGACACAAGCATTGAAATAGAGAAATGCACAGCAATAGCAAATTTAAGGCATAAAGATATTGGGCTGTATATTAACAGTTCTTAATAACTATAAGGTAGGATAATCAAATATAGGTGCAACCTCATTCTGGTTTTCCATTAAGAAGGCTTTACACGCGAGTAAAAAACAATTATCTCCAATAAATCATATAGACTTTAAGATGAACTGTTACTGAACAGTTGATGCCGACTTACTGCACGGCGGCAGCATAATAATACACCAGCAGTCTTACCTTGTGTTGCAGTCATAACACAAAAAACACACAAAAATCCTCATCTCCAAAACGTCTACCAGGAACAGTGTGACCCCCCGAGGCTGCAGCACTGAGGTGCTGCTAGCTTGGCTAACAACGTTAGCTGCCTGGGTCTGATGCTAGCAGGTCTCTCTGGGAGTGTGGAGGTGGAGAGGTGCTGCTAGCTTGGCTAACAACATTAGCTGCCTGGTGGTCTGATGCTAGCAGGTCTCTCTGGGAGTGTGGAGGTGGAGAGGTGCTGCTAGCTTGGCTAACAACATTAGCTGCCTGGGTCTGATGCTAGCAGGTCTCTCTGGGAGTGTGGAGGTGAGGTGCTGCTAGCTTGGCTAACAATGTTAGCTGCCTGGTGGTCTGTTGCTAGCAGGTCGCTCTGGGAGTGTGGGGGTGAGGTGCTGCTAGCTGGGCTATCAACATTAGCTGCCTGGTGGTCTGATGCTAGCAGGTCTCTCTGGGAGTGTGGAGGTGAGGTGCTGCTAGCTGGGCTAACAACGTTAGCTGCCTGGTGGTCTGTTGCTAGCAGGTCTCTGGGAGTGTGGAGGTGAGGTGCTGCTAGCTTGGCTAACAACGTTAGCTGCCTGGTGGTCTGGTGCTAGCAGGTCGCTCTGGGAGTGTGGGGTTGAGGTGCTGCTAGCTGGGCTATCAACATTAGCTGCCTGGTGGTCTGATGCTAGCAGGTCTCTCTGGGAGTGTGGAGGTGAGGTGCTGCTAGCTTGGCTAACAACGTTAGCTGCCTGGTGGTCTGATGCTAGCAGGTCGCTCTGGGAGTGTGGGGGTGAGGTGCTGCTAGCTGGGCTAACAACGTTAGCTGCCTGGTGGTCTGATGCTAGCAGGTCTCTCTGGGAGTGTGGGGGTGAGGTGCTGCTAGCTGGGCTAACAACGTTAGCTACCTGGTGGTCTGATGCTAGCAGGTCTCTCTGGGAGTGTGGGGGTGAGGTGCTGCTAGCTGGGCTAACAACGTTAGCTACCTGGTGGTCTGATGCTAGCAGGTCTCTCTGGGAGTGTGGAGGTGAGGTGTTGCTGCTACATCTTTCGGTTACAGTTGCTGAGTTTTCTGCCTCCGATCTTTTAGGCTTTTAGCCTGTGGTTGATTTATAAAGAAATCCAAAATGCGCTTTTGTGTAATGGCTAGCGAACGTCTGGACTGTTGACCCGCCGGGAAAGTTCCCACAACTCTCTTCACTCATCAGCGTCCGAGGCAGCAGCGCCTCTGCAGATTCATTCTGATCAAATGATGTTTATCTCTTACTTAACAAATTGTAAAAGTATTACATTTAATTGCTAATGAAAGGGATTAGTTTTATATTAATAATCAATTTATTAAAAATAAATGTTTTTGTATTTTAAATCAGTCTGAATGCAGGAGATACTGGACTCTCTGAAGTCCTCTGGATTGGTCCCCTCATCAGCCCTCGCATTGGCTCCATTCAAACAGAAGATTTTAATCTAGTAAAACATGGTCAGCTAGAATTCACTCACACCTCCCATTAGTTCTAACCCTGGTATCATTGTCTCTGCATGTCCGCCCCTCCCTCCCCCCTTGGGTCTACCAAAGGCATCCTCAGCAGACGGCAAGATGGCGACCAGAGCAGGAAAGAAGGGCAAGAAGGAGGAGGAGGAGGAGGAAGAGGAGGAGCAGCCTGTAGCAGTGGAGGAGGAAGAGGAGGAGCAGCCTGCAGCAGTGAAGGAGGAAGAGGAGGAGGAGGAGGAGTATGTGGTGGAGAAGGTGTTGCAGCGCAGAGTGGTGAAGGGAAGAGTAGAGTTTCTGCTGAAATGGAAGGGGTTCTCAGAGTAAGTATGAGTCTATAATATTAATACTTGGTGGTCTTGGTCCTGAGAGATATAATATATGTACATATTGTTAATAAGTGTCAGCATGGTATCACGCCCTCAAAGTTGAAGGTTTGGTATTTAGACTCTACGGTGCAGACCCACAAATAACCTTCCAAGATGGCGATAGAAGAAAGGAATAATAGGAATGCTGATTAGAGGGAGAATGGATTGTCTAAAAACAAAGTGTGAGGAGATGTTCTTCTGTCTGCTCTCACCTTTCCAGTGAGGAGAACACATGGGAGCCACAAGACCACCTGGACCTGGACCTGATCACCGAGTACATGCAGACACACAAGGAGGAGAAGGAGAAGAAGAAGAAGAAGAAGAAGGGCAAGAGGAAAGGTGTCAGGGAGGAGGAGGTGAGTGAAGGAAAGAGGGTACTCCAGACTGAAGAGTCCCAGAAATCTAATCTCAATATTAATGAATCACACAGAGGGTTCCTCAGATGTCTTTTAGGATTTATATATTATGTAGCGCTACGATTTTTTTTGCAAAGCCCATCTACCGCTCCGTAAACCTGTCTGATCATGAGCCAATCAGAGTTGTTCCTGCACCGTGCAGCTTAGTTTCTGGATGGAGACAGTCCCAGAGGACAGAGGGACGGGGGACAACTCTACAGATAGCAGTCTGTCATACGGCGGTCTCAAGGTTTACCAGTTTACCAGTAAACGCAACATTTTGTCCCGTCTGGGTTGTTTTCAGATAACAGCAGTGACCAGTGCTAGTCAGTGCTAGTTAGTGTCTGTTAGCTCACAGGGCTCTAGGGTGCTAGTTAGTGTCTGTTAACTCACAGGGCTCTAGGGTGCTAGTTAGTGTCTGTTAGCTCACAGGGCTCTAGGGTGCTAGTTAGTGTCTGTTAACTCACAGGGCTCTAGGGTGCTAGTTAGTGTCTGTTAGCTCACAGGGCTCTAGGGTGCTAGTTAGTGTCTGTTAGCTCACAGGGCTCTAGGGTGCTAGTTAGTGTCTGTTAACTCACAGGGCTCTAGGGTGCTAGTTAGTGTCTGTTAGCTCACAGGGCTCTAGGGTGCTAGTTAGTGTCTGTTAGCTCACAGGGCTCTAGGGTGCTAGTTAGTGTCTGTTAACTCACAGGGCTCTAGGGTGCTAGTTAGTGTCTGTTAGCTCACAGGGCTTTAGGGTGCTAGTTAGTGTCTGTTAGCTCACAGGGCTTTAGGGTGCTAGTTAGTGTCTGTTAGCTCACAGGGCTCTAGGGTGCTAGTTAGTGTCTGTTAGCTCACAGGGCTCTAGCTAATTTTCATTTCCATGTTTTGCAGCTGTATGTACAACATACAACCTCAACATGAGAGGAATGTAGCACAATATGGATGTGAATAGATATTATTATTATTATAGTTATAAACAGACTATGAGACAATAAAAGTTCTTTTGGTTAAAATCAACAAATAATTGTGATAATAATCGTAGTCAAAATTTTGATCAAAATTATCGTGATTATCATTTTGGTCATAATCGTGCAGCCCTATTTCACATTAATAGTATTTAATTTGGACAAGATATCCAAAAGTTTGCGTGGGGGGGCAAGAACTTTTCCACCACAAGAGAATGACACGTCTTGCTAGTAGTGTGAGAAAGGCAGCAAGATCAGCAAAACAGGGCGGCAGCGTGAGGCCAGTGGGCCCCAAACAGGGCCAGTAGTGGGGAGGGGTGAATGTTGGTGATGACTGAGAGGGAGTCAAAAAAACACTTAACCAGAAAGGAGCAAGGGCGGGGCAAGACCAGAACATGTGGGTTAGATTGGCTGGGCCCTGGTGACACCTGTCACAGTTTGGATTGATGTCAGGGTAGATACGGGCAGGCCTACTTTCAGACCAGTTTTAATTAATTCTGAATAGGTTTTTGTCACACAGACACCAGATATTTAAAGTGCTCCAGGGACGTTCTGGAGGGCTTTGAGAGGGGGGGCTGTGGCTGCTGCGTTAACCGGCATGAGGTCGCTTTTATGCAGATTTAATTTATAACCTGAGATATGCCCAAAGTCCTTCAACTCAGTTAGTACAAGGGGAACGGATTTGTCTGGACAGGAAAGAAAGACCAAGAGGTCATCAGCGTACAGGGATATCTTAAGTTCTATGCTTCCTCTTGAGATGCCCTTAGCAATCTTTGACTGACAGGCAGAGTAAGATATGATTTCACCTCTTAAGCTTTCCACGACTCCATATAGCTGCTACGTCCTGGTTCACTGACCCATCTGCCTGAAGCTTGGCATATAGCATCCTGAGGTTGCTGGTACAAAACCTTACTAAATTAATTGTCTTTGGTTCCCAAATGAGTAACTTACAAAATATATTTTTTTTTGTAAATAGAGACCCAGACAAACTTTTGCATATCTCGTCACAATTAAATACAATAAATACATCAACGTGAATCCTGAGATTCTTTTTTTTTTTCATCCCCCTCTGAGACTCTGAACCAAATCTTTACAAAGGTACATATACAGCGTATATATCTCTGTATGGACTGCCCATGTGATCTTTACCAAATTTGAAGTGTTTGATCTAGGGCCACTCCTAAGGCCACACAGACAATGGTGTACTGATTGGTTAAAATGGGCGTGGCCCTCTACACCCCCAAAATGCTTTTAGGAACAAAAACCAACTGTCTTTTAAGCTTGTCTTCAACGACCTTTAGGCTGAATCCCATTTCTCTATCTTACCCTACCCTTACCCTTACCCTACCCCTAGAAACCAAGGGGTAAGTGCTAGGGGTGAAAACATCCCCCTTTGAATTGGGACACCACTCGGTGACATCACCATACAGTATTGATCAAACTTCCAAGATGGCGTCTCTGTCTGTCAAATGCAAACAGTGTCATATGCATTTATATATTTATATATTATTTTATGTTCACTTTGGTGGTGCAGAGGCAGATGTTTTTATCTGTGTAATACTCAGGTCTGTTTGCAATACATATGTGTATGCACACACACACACACACACACACACACACACACACACACGGTGTGTTGTATATCTGTTTCAGTTATCACCGTTTTGAATGTCATTGATGTTCAGAAAAACATTTTGTTAAAAAATTCTGTCTTTATTGCCAATAAATTTAACATAACAGGCAAAAACATTACATTAAATTTATTATATTACAGAACCATTATCAACTATTAGAACCATAACTTACATGTCACATAAAAAGGCTTCAGATATATAAAACTAAAAAAAAAAAGACAAGACCACAAACAAACTATAGCTGTTCTGATATTCCACACCCTCGAAAATCATCAGTGTCCCTATCATAACCAACAACAATATACAAGTGCATGAACAGGAATTAATTACAAATGATACAATAACAATAATACAGTACCAATGCAATAATGAACGGGGACAACATGAACACATGATTTAAGAAACTTCTGCTCGTTTTCAGCCCCAAGGTGGACCAGCTGCTGGGTCCTCCTGGTCCCTGTGTGATACAGGACGGTATATATAGTATAAAGTGGACCAGCTGCTGGGTCCTCCTGGTCCCTGTGTGATACAGGACGGTATATATAGTATAAAGTGGACCAGGTGCTGGGTCCTCCTGGTCCCTGTGTGATACAGGACGGTATATATAGTATAAAGTGGACCAGCTGCTGTGTCCTCCTGGTCCCTGTGTGATACAGGACTGTATATACAGGTAAAAGCCAGTAAATTAGAATATTTTGAAAAACTTGATTTATTTCAGTAATTGCATTCAAAAGGTGTAACTTGTACATTATATTTATTCATTGCACACAGACTGATGCATTCAAATGTTTATTTCATTTAATTTTGATGATTTGAAGTGGCAACAAATGAAAATCCAAAATTCCGTGTGTCACAAAATTAGAATATTACTTAAGGCTAATACAAAAAAGGGAGTTTTTAGAAATGTTGGCCAACTGAAAAGTAAGAAAATGAAAAATATGAGCATGTACAATACTCAATACTTGGTTGGAGCTCCTTTTGCCTCAATTACTGCATTAATGCGGCGTGGCATGGAGTCGATGAGTTTCTGGCACTGCTCAGGTGTTATGAGAGCCCAGGTTGCTCTGATAGTGGCCTTCAACTCTTCTGCGTTTTGGGTCTGGCATTCTGCATCTTCCTTTTCACAATACCCCACAGATTTTCTATGGGGCTAAGGTCAGGGAGTTGGCTGGCCAATTTAGAACAGAAATACCATGGTCCGTAAACCAGGCACGGGTAGATTTTGCGCTGTGTGCAGGCGCCAAGTCCTGTTGGAACCTGAAATCTCCATCTCCATAGAGCAGGTCAGCAGCAGGAAGCATGAAGTGCTCTAAAACTTGCTGGTAGACGGCTGCGTTGACCCTGGATCTCAGGAAACAGAGTGGACCGACACCAGCAGATGACATGGCACCCCAAACCATCACTGATGGTGGAAACTTTACACTAGACTTCAGGCAACGTGGATCCTGTGCCTCTCCTGTCTTCCTCCAGACTCTGGGACCTCGATTTCCAAAGGAAATGCAAAATTTGCTTTCGTCAGAAAACATGACTTTGGACCACTCAGCAGCAGTCCAGCTCTTTTTCCTTAGCCCAGGTGAGACGCCACGCTGTTTCTTGGTCAACAGTGGCTTGACACGAGGTATGCGGCAGTTGAAACCCATGTCTTTCAAGCGTCTCTTGGTGGTGGATCTTGAAGCACTGACTCCAGCAGCTGTCCACTCCTTGAATCTCCCCCACATTTTTGAATGGGTTTTTTCACAATCTTGACTAGGCGCGGTGATCCCTATCGCTTGTACACTTTTTCTGACCACAGTTTTTCCTTCCCTTTGCCTCTCTATTAATGTGTTTGGACACAGAGCTCTGAGAACAGCCAGCCTCTTCAGCAATAACCTTGTGTCTTTCCCTCCTTGTGCAATGTGTCGATGGTCGCCTTTTGGACAGCTGTCAAATCTGAAGTCTTCCCCATGTTTGTGTAGGCTTCAGAACTGGACTGAGAGACCATTTAAAGCCCTTTGCAGGTGTTTTGAGTTAATCAGCTGATTACTTTGTGGCACCAGGTGTCTTCAAAATTTAACCCTTACACAATATTCTAATTTTGTGACACACGGAATTTTGGATTTTCATTTGTTGCCACTTCAAATCATCAAAATTAAATGAAATAAACATTTGAATGCATCAGTCTGTGTGCAATGAATAAATATAATGTACAAGTTACACCTTTTGAATGCAATTACTGAAATAAATCAAGTTTTTCAAAATATTCTAATTTACTGGCTTTTACCTGTATAGTATAAAGTGGATCAGCTGTTGGGTCCTCCTGGTCCCTGTGTGATACAGGACTGTATATATAGTATAAAGTGGACCAGGTGCTGGGTCCTCCTGGTCCCTGTGTGATACAGGACTGTATATATAGTATAAAGTGGACCAGGTGCTGGGTCCTCCTGGTCCCTGTGTGATACAGGACTGTATATATAGTATAAAGTGGACCAGCTGCTGGGTCCTCCTGGTCCCTGTGTGATACAGGACGGTATATGTAAAGCACGTAGCGATGTATCATAGACCGTTAATATTAATATATACAGTCTATGCGATATATACAATCCATTCAAGGCAGAGAAATGCGGGACTGTTATTCAAATCAACGTTAGCGATTAGCGCAAGCTAGCGATTTGTTTTTTTTTTTAAGTTTCAATTAAGAACATGGTTGCAAGTACATATCTACAGGACTGTATAGACCACAAAACAAGACTGTTGTAACTTTTAAATCAATTATTTAAGCCGAGAATACTTACATTTCTGGGTCTCTCTGGCCGATGCAGCAGCCATTGTTGCTTGCTGTGTTTCAAGTCAGCTACCGTCCTCACTCGATTTCGAGGGCCATACAGCCCTTCGTCTTACCCCTACCCCTCGGTCAAAAAAAGGATTGGGACAGCACTAGGTCCCGCGTGAACGCGCAAACTAAGGGGAAGGGGTAAGATAGAGAAATGGGATTCAGCCTTAACCCAGTCCAGTTGCTCTTGATTTGAACCCTTCTTGGATACTATATCCTGGATGACTCAGAACCTTTACATACATCAAAGCTATATTTTTAAACCACCATGACCACGACATATGCGCCGGTGTTTGTCAGAGGCATCAGTGATGCTCAGCAGTTTTATTCCAGAGCTCAGCAGAAAGCTCTGCTGAGCTTCAGAAATGCTTGAGGAAATGGAGCTTGTGTGGACAATACCACGTTACTTGCTCAATAAAAGAGGTAAACTTCTGAAAAGCTGTTTGATTCAGACACCGGTGACGCTACTGAGAAGTAGTTAAACTAGTATCGTTACTGCCCAATACTGCTGGCCATGCAAGTTGGATTTTAATGGGGATGTTGGCAGGTAATTAAGAAAGGTAATGCATCAGTCAATGTTCCATAGACATGTTCTAAATGTTTCTAGTTTAAGATAGATCTCTACAGCATGGCACCTCACTAACTCACTCTCTTGGTTTTTCTGTCTGATAGAAACGGAGAGGAAGAGGAGTCAAACGTCACCGCTGTCAGCACTGTGACAAAGCCTTCACAACATCAGGATATTTAAAGGTTCATCAGAGCGTTCACACTGGAGAGAAACCTTACAGCTGTGATCAATGTGGGGCAGCTTTCATACTACAGAGTTCACTAAAAACACATCAACGCATTCACACTGGAGAGAAGCCGTATTGGTGTGAACAATGTGGAAAAAAGTTTTCTCAGAGTGGTAACCTTAGAAAACACCAGCGCATTCACACTGGAGAGAAGCTGTACAGTTGTGATCAATGTGGGGCAGCTTTGCACGACAGGGTCACCTAAAATGCCATCAACGCATTCACACTGGAGAGAAGCCGTACAGCTGTGAACAATGTGGGAAACCTTTTCTCGTGGTGATGTCCTTAAATCTCACGAGCGCATTCACACTGGAGAAAAGCCGTACAGCTGTGAACAATGTGGAGAAACCTTTTCTCATAGTAATAGCCTTAAATATCACAAGCGCATTCACACTGGAGAGAAGCCGTACAGCTGTGAACAATGTGGAGAAACCTTTTCTCGTAGTTATAGCCTTAAATCTCATGAGCGCATTCACACTGGAGAGAAGCCGTACTGGTGTGAACAATGTGGGGAAACCTTTTCTCAGAGTAGTAACCTTAAAACTCACCAGCGCATTCACACTGGAGAGAAGCCGTACAGCTGTGAACAATGTGGGGAAACCTTTTCTCATAGTCATAGCCTTAAATATCACCAGCGCGTTCACACTGGAGAGAAGCCGTACTGGTGTGAACAATGTGGAAAACTTTTCTATGAGTGGTAGCCTTAAGTCTCACCAGCGCATTCACACTGGAGAGAAGCCGTACAGCTGTGAACAATGTGGGGAAACCTTTTCTCATAGTAGTAGCCTTAAAACTCACCAGCGCATTCACACTGGAGAGAAGCCGTACAGCTGTGAACAATGTGGAAAAACCTTTTCTCAGAGTAGTAACCTTAAATATCACCAGCGCATTCACACTGGAGAGAAGCCGTACAGCTGTGAACAATGTGGGGAAACCTTTTCTCATAGTAGTGGCCTTAAAAAACACCAGCGCATTCACACTGGAGAGAAGCCGTACAGCTGTGAACAATGTGGGGAAACCTTTTCTCATAGTAGTAGCCTTAAAACTCACCAGCGCATTCACACTGGAGAGAAGCCGTACAGCTGTGAACAATGTGGAAAAACCTTTTCTCAGAGTAGTAACCTTAAATATCACCAGCGCATTCACACTGGAGAGAAGCCGTACAGCTGTGAACAATGTGGAAAAACCTTTTCTCGGAGTAGTAGCCTTAAAAAACACCAGCGCGTTCACTCTGCCTCGTTGTGAACATGTTTCAGAGCCCAGCTGTTTCCTCCTCCTCATGCCCTGATAGCTGTGTTGTTATATTCTGATCTTCTCTCCACATTGAAGGCTGACCAGCAGTAACTTTATCTTCTGAGCAGCATGTATGTTATCCTGGCTACGACTACGTATTACGCTCCCTCCCTTTGAAGGGTTAACTCCACTCCAAATTAGCTTTTATTCCTGTAATAACATATTCTGAGGTCAGGGTTCAACTGCTAGCGCTATTTCACTAATGCTGCAACGGAGGAGCATTTGTTCTTATCTATTAACGTCCCTGTTTACTAAGGTGTTGTCAAATTGCTGAAATATTTAGTCTATTGTCCCTGAAGACGAAGAAAAGAAGGAAATCCTCATAACTGGGACGCTTTAATCACAACATGTCTGCTGGTCTAAAAAGAACTGCGCCTGTGCCGCCGCCATCTTGGGACCAACAAGTGGTCTTAAAGACTCGTAGAAAAAGATTTGAGTCCTTTTGGATGTTCAGGGGACGAAAATGCTAAACAAAGCAGCATGGAAGACCATTTCACAGATAAAAAGGTTTTACTACATTTAACTATTATGAAAGCGTTGTGTTTAATATCCCAGAAGGTAACATTAACCCTTCTTTAAGATGAGTCACGTGACTGTCCTGAGCTAAGCTAATGCTAGCTCGTCTTGGTAAAACATGTTTATTTAGGTGATTATTAATGTATCAGCAGTCAGATGCTGAGATGATTATGTGATCCTGAACATTTCCTTGAGTCATTGTCCGTAGACCCTCGTGTGAAAAAATCAGAAATAAACACGTTAATATCCTGGTACCAGGAAGTGGTTTTGGTATATATATAAATATATATAATTATACACTTCATAACAACTGGTTATATAACCCATCTGTTTAAATGGTTCAAGGCTTAAATCAGCAGTCACCATCTACTAAATATATATTTTTAAAAGTCTTTGGTTAGTAAACCCGCATTTTTAATTTAACCAAGTATCCTGTATTATAAGTACACTCACCGGCCACTTTATTAGGTACCCAATGCTAGTAACGGGTTGGACCCCCTTTTGCCTTCAGAACTGCCTCAATTCTTCGTGGCATAGATTCAACAAGGTGCTGGAAGCATTCCTCAGGGAGTTTGGTCCATATTGACATGATGGCATCACACAGTTGCCGCAGATTTGTCGGCTGCACATCCATGATGCGAATCTCCCGTTCCACCACATCCCAAAGATGCTCTATTGGATTGAGATCTGGTGACTGTGGAGGCCATTTGAGTACAGCGAACTCATTGTCATGTTCAAGAAACCAGTCTGTGATGATTCCAGCTTTATGACATGGCGCATTATCCTGCTGAAAGTAGCCATCAGAAGTTGGGTACATTATGGTCATAAAGGGATGGACATGGTCAGCAACAATACTCAGGTAGGCTGTGGTGTTGCAATGATGCTCAATTGGTACCAAGGGGCCCAAAGAGTGCCAAGAAAATATTCCCCACACCATGACACCACCACCACCAGCCTGAACCGTTGATACAAGGCAGGATGGATCCATGCTTTCATGTTGTAGACGCCAAATTCTGACCCTACCATCCGACTGTCGCAGCAGAAATCGAGACTCATCAGACCAGGCAACGTTTTCCAATCTTCTATTGTCCAATTTCGATGAGCTTGTGCAAATTGTAGTCTCAGTTTCCTGTTCTTAGCTGAAAGGAGTGGCACCCGATGTGGTCTTCTGCTGCTGTAGCCCATCTGCCTCAAAGTTCGACGTACTGTGCGTTCAGAGATGCTCTTCTGCCCACCTTGGTTGTAACGGGTGGTTATTTGAGTCACTGTTGCCCTTCTATCAGCTCGAACCAGTCTGGCCATTCTCCTCTGACCTCTGGCATCAACAAGGCATTTCCGCCCACAGAACTGCCGCTCACTGGATGTTTTTTCTTTTTCGGACCATTCTCTGTAAACCCTAGAGATGGTTGTGCGTGAAAATCCCAGTAGATTAGCAGTTTCTGAAATACTCAGACCAGCCCTTCTGGCACCAACAATCATGCCACGTTCAAAGTCACTCAAATCACCTTTCTTCCCCATACTGATGCTCGGTTTGAACTGCAGGAGATTCTCTTGACCATGTCTACATGCCTAAATGCACTGAGTTGCCGCCATGTGATTGGCTGCTTAGAAATTAAGTGTTAACGAGCAGTTGGACAGGTGTACCTAATAAAGTGGCCGGTGAGTGTACATGTCTGGTATTTATAGTAAACAGCTTGAAAATCAGTTGAAAATTCAGCAAAAAATGATTTTAATATTGAAAAGACCGTCTTCCTCCATAGACACACATGCATTAGTTTTAGGAAATATACTGTATATATATATATATATATATATATATATATATATATATATATGCGCCCTGATAGCTGTGTTATTATATTCTGATCTTCTCTCCACATTGAAGGCTGACCAGCAGTAACTTGTATGTTGTCCTGGATACGACTACGTATTACGCTCCTCCATTTTGAAGGGGTAGTCCGAGATTTGTGTCCGACTCGCTCTCAGCTGATCTAACAGCTGATTGGTTCAGTCGACTCAACATGATGACGTTTTATATAATCTTTTTTATTGATTTTTAGTCTGAGGGATTTTAACTGCTATTAGTTTGATTTAAAGGTTTATTCTGCACAGAACACATGTTGCTTTGAACCGTATCCCTCAGGTAATTACCACCAGATCATCTCCAGTCTGGTAATTACCACCAGATCATCTCCAGTCTGGTAATTACCACCAGATCATCTCCAGTCTGGTAATTACCACCAGATCATCTCCAGTCTGGTAATTACCACCAGATCATCTCCAGTCTGGTAATTACCACCAGATCATCTCCAGTCTGGTAATTACCACCAGATCATCTCCAGTCTGGTAATTACCATCAGATCATCTCCAGTCTGGTAATTACCACCAGATCATCTCCAGTCTGGTAATTACCACCAGATCATCTCCAGTCTGGTAATTACCACCAGATCATCTCCAGTCTGGTAATTACCACCAGATCATCTCCAGTCTCTGGTAATTACCACCAGATCATCTCCAGTCTGGTAATTACCATCAGATCATCTCCAGTCTGGTAATTACCACCAGATCATCTCCAGTCTGGTAATTACCACCAGATCATCTCCAGTCTGGTAATTACCACCAGATCATCTCCAGTCTGGTAATTACCACCAGATCATCTCCAGTCTGGTAATTACCATCAGATCATCTCCAGTCTGGTAATTACCACCAGATCATCTCCAGTCTGGTAATTACCACCAGATCATCTCCAGTCTGGTAATTACCACCAGATCATCTCCAGTCTGGTAATTACCACCAGATCATCTCCAGTCTGGTAATTACCACCAGATCATCTCCAGTCTGGTAATTACCACCAGATCATCTCCAGTCTGGTAATTACCACCAGATCATCTCCAGTCTGGTAATTACCACC
The DNA here is from genome assembly GCA_013375575.1 of Percina caprodes. Classification (NCBI taxonomy): domain Eukaryota; kingdom Metazoa; phylum Chordata; class Actinopteri; order Perciformes; family Percidae; genus Percina; species Percina caprodes. Next base: position 61,828 of record JABXJD010000748.1, on the reverse strand, counting down.
AGATCATCTCCAGTCTGGTAATTACCACCAGATCATCTCCAGTCTGGTAATTACCACCAGATCATCTCCAGTCTGGTAATTACCACCAGATCATCTCCAGTCTGGTAATTACCACCAGATCATCTCCAGTCTGGTAATTACCATCAGATCATCTCCAGTCTGGTAATTACCACCAGATCATCTCCAGTCTCTGGTAATTACCACCAGATCATCTCCAGTCTGGTAATTACCATCAGATCATCTCCAGTCTGGTAATTACCACCAGATCATCTCCAGTCTCTGGTAATTACCATCAGATCATCTCCAGTCTCTGGTAATTACCACCAGATCATCTCCAGTCTGGTAATTACCACCAGATCATCTCCAGTCTGGTAATTACCACCAGATCATCTCCAGTCTGGTAATTACCACCAGATCATCTCCAGTCTCTGGTAATTACCACCAGATCATCTCCAGTCTCTGGTAATTACCACCAGATCATCTCCAGTCTGGTAATTACCATCAGATCATCTCCAGTCTGGTAATTACCATCAGATCATCTCCAGTCTGGTAATTACCATCAGATCATCTCCAGTCTGGTAATTACCATCAGATCATCTCCAGTCTGGTAATTACCACCAGATCATCTCCAGTCTGGTAATTACCACCAGATCATCTCCAGTCTGGTAATTACCATCAGATCATCTCCAGTCTGGTAATTACCATCAGATCATCTCCAGTCTGGTAATTACCATCAGCAACAGATCCCATGATGAGCATTTTGACAGCTACTCTGTCTTAATAACACCTGGAGACTGTACCAGCTGATATTTGGGTCTGATTAGAACATTTTAATGAATCAGAATCGGACCACACTGTTCCTGTCACTTCCTGTTCAGCCTGAAGGCTGCAGAAACATCTGGACCCCCCCCCCCCCCTCCGGCTCTGGTCCACTATCCAGGCGAGGAGCAGCTCATCTCCAACGAGCCTCATGTGAGCCTCGTGTTGAGAAGGATCTGTTAAAGATGTATTCCCATTATTTGGTTTTGTTTGCCTTATACATATTATTTTTAGTATTTGTAGTGTAACGTTATCTTTTCTGACTTTGTGGACCTTTCATTATTATTCTACATTTTATATGAACTCTTTGTATTTTGTGTCTCTGAGTGGGTTTAAGATCTGTTGAGTTTTGTTGTCTGTGAAAACAAGAACTTGAAATTGCTCATCTTTGATTTTCTATTAAACTGAACAAAAACTACGTAATGGCATTGTGACCTTTGAGTTCCTCGTGATACGCTGTCTCAATGCAACATGTAGAAAAATGATAATACATTTATTTGAAGCGCCTTTCATGACACTCAAGGTCACTTCACAAACACAATTGTGAAGTGTAATAATAAACACTTAATAATATTATTAATAATTATTAATAATAATAAACACCTTCATTTCCAAATTGCATTTTGTGTTTACTTGTGTTGTCCTTGACTATTGTTTAAATTGGTTTGATGTTCCGAAACACTTAAGTGTGACAAACATGCAAAGGAACAGGAAATGAGGAAGGGGGCAAACACTTTTTCACACCACTGTACATATATATTTTAATTTTGCAGCCCCATCTGCATAGAATCAGCATCAGAATGAAGTCCAGTTGAAGGAGTCGGTCTCCCTTTATTCTTTTAAAGGCTTTTTAAAGGACCGGCAGAAAACCAGTCTGGATGTCCCTGTTTATAAATGGATTCAGGACCCGGGTTTATTATGATCACGTTGTTGTTTGAATTTGAGTGAAAGTGTGTTTATGTATCTACCTGGAAGTGTCTCTGTGTCTCTGTGTCTACCTGGAAGTGTCTCTGTGTCTCTGTGTCTACCTGGAAGTGTCTCTGTGTCTCTGTATCTACCTGGAAGTGTCTCTGTGTCTACCTGGAAGTGTCTCTGTGTCTACCTGGAAGTGTCTCTGTGTCTACCTGGAAGTGTCTCTGTGTCTCTGTGTCTACCTGGAAGTGTCTCTGTGTCTACCTGGAAGTGTCTCTGTGTCTCTGTGTCTACCTGGAAGTGTCTCTGTGTCTACCTGGAAGTGTCTCTGTGTCTCTGTATCAAGTCAAGTCAAGTCAAGTTTATTTCATCCATAAAAATGGAAATTACAGTGCTCACACTCACCATCCCCCCCTACAAAAACTAGAGAACAAATACATTACAATATTATACATAAATACAATTTAAAAAATAAATAAAAACTTATAAAAATGTACGTTTAAAGTGCTTGTTGTGCTGTCTAATAGCCTGAGGTACAAAAGAGAGAGCATACCGCTTAGTTTGTGTCACAGGAGGTCTTAGTCTACCACTACGCTCTATAACCCTACCAGTCAGACTACCACAGGAGGTCTTAGTCCACCACTACGCTCTATAACCCTACCAGTCAGACTACCACAGGAGGTCTTAGTCCACCACTACGCTCTATAACCCTACCAGTCAGACTACCACAGGAGGTCTTAGTCCACCACTACGCTCTATAACCCTACCAGTCAGACTACCACAGGAGGTCTTAGTCCACCACTACGCTCTATAACCCTACCAGTCAGACTACCACAGGAGGTCTTAGTCTACCACTACGCTCCATAACCCTACCAGTCAGACTACCACAGGAGGTCTTAGTCCACCACTACGCTCTATAACCCTACCAGTCAGACTACCACAGGAGGTCTTAGCCTACCACTACGCTCCATAACCCTACCAGTCAGACTACCACAGGAGGTCTTAGTCCACCACTACGCTCTATAACCCTACCAGTCAGACTACCACAGGAGGTCTTAGTCCACCACTACGCTCTATAACCCTACCAGTCAGACTACCACAGGAGGTCTTAGCCTACCACTACGCTCCATAACCCTACCAGTCAGACTACCACAGGAGGTCTTAGTCCACCACTACGCTCTATAACCCTACCAGTCAGACTACCACAGGAGGTCTTAGTCCACCACTACGCTCTATAACCCTACCAGTCAGACTACCACAGGAGGTCTTAGTCCACCACTACGCTCTATAACCCTACCAGTCAGACTACCACAGGAGGTCTTAGCCTACCACTACGCTCTATAACCCTACCAGTCAGACTACCACAGGAGGTCTTAGCCTACCACTACGCTCTATAACCCTACCAGTCAGACTACCACAGGAGGTCTTAGCCCACCACTACGCTCTATAACCCTACCAGTCAGACTACCACAGGAGGTCTTAGTCCACCACTACGCTCCATAACCCTGCCAGTCAGACTACCACAGGAGGTCTTAGCCTACCACTACGCTCTATAACCCTACCAGTCAGACTACCACAGGAGGTCTTAGCCTACCACTACGCTCTATAACCCTACCAGTCAGACTACCACAGGAGGTCTTAGTCCACCACTACGCTCTATAACCCTACCAGTCAGACTACCACAGGAGGTCTTAGCCTACCACTACGCTCTATAACCCTACCAGTCAGACTACCACAGGAGGTCTTAGTCCACCACTACGCTCTATAACCCTACCAGTCAGACTACCACAGGAGGTCTTAGTCTACCACTACGCTCTATAACCCTACCAGTCAGACTACCACAGGAGGTCTTAGCCTACCACTACGCTCCATAACCCTACCAGTCAGACTACCACAGGAGGTCTTAGTCTACCACTACGCTCTATAACCCTACCAGTCAGACTACCACAGGAGGTCTTAGTCCACCACTACGCTCCATAACCCTACCAGTCAGACTACCACAGGAGGTCTTAGTCCACCACTACGCTCTATAACCCTACCAGTCAGACTACCACAGGAGGTCTTAGCCTACCACTACGCTCCATAACCCTACCAGTCAGACTACCACAGGAGGTCTTAGTCCACCACTACGCTCTATAACCCTACCAGTCAGACTACCACAGGAGGTCTTAGTCCACCACTACGCTCTATAACCCTACCAGTCAGACTACCACAGGAGGTCTTAGTCCACCACTACGCTCTATAACCCTACCAGTCAGACTACCACAGGAGGTCTTAGCCTACCACTACGCTCTATAACCCTACCAGTCAGACTACCACAGGAGGTCTTAGCCTACCACTACGCTCTATAACCCTACCAGTCAGACTACCACAGGAGGTCTTAGTCCACCACTACGCTCTATAACCCTACCAGTCAGACTACCACAGGAGGTCTTAGTCCACCACTACGCTCCATAACCCTGCCAGTCAGACTACCACAGGAGGTCTTAGCCTACCACTACGCTCTATAACCCTACCAGTCAGACTACCACAGGAGGTCTTAGCCTACCACTACGCTCTATAACCCTACCAGTCAGACTACCACAGGAGGTCTTAGTCCACCACTACGCTCTATAACCCTACCAGTCAGACTACCACAGGAGGTCTTAGCCTACCACTACGCTCTATAACCCTACCAGTCAGACTACCACAGGAGGTCTTAGTCCACCACTACGCTCTATAACCCTACCAGTCAGACTACCACAGGAGGTCTTAGTCTACCACTACGCTCTATAACCCTACCAGTCAGATAACCATGAAGAGGGTGACCCGGGTCTCTCGTTATTTTCTCTGCCATTTTTACCAGATGATTGTCATATACCTGATCCACTGTATCTACCTGGAAGTGTCTCTGTATCTACCTGGAAGTGTCTCTGTGTCTCTGTGTCTACCTGGAAGTGTCTCTGTGTCTCTGTGTCTACCTGGAAGTGTCTCTGTGTCTCTGTGTCTACCTGGAAGTGTCTCTGTGTCTCTGTGTCTCTGTGTCTCTGTATCTACCTGGAAGTGTCTCTGTGTCTCTGTATCTACCTGGAAGTGTCTCTGTGTCTCTGTGTCTCTGTGTCTCTGTATCTACCTGGAAGTGTCTCTGTGTCTCTGTATTTACCTGGAAGTGTCTCTGTGTCTACCTGGAAGTGTCTCTGTGTCTCTGTGTCTACCTGGAAGTGTCTCTGTGTCTCTGTATCTACCTGGAAGTGTCTCTGTGTCTCTGTGTCTACCTGGAAGTGTCTCTGTGTCTCTGTGTCTACCTGGAAGTGTCTCTGTGTCTACCTGGAAGTGTCTCTGTGTCTACCTGGAAGTGTCTCTGTGTCTCTGTATCTACCTGGAAGTGTCTCTGTGTCTCTGTATCTACCTGGAAGTGTCTCTGTGTCTCTGTGTCTACCTGGAAGTGTCTCTGTGTCTCTGTATTTACCTGGAAGTGTCTCTGTGTCTACCTGGAAGTGTCTCTGTGTCTCTGTGTCTACCTGGAAGTGTCTCTGTGTCTACCTGGAAGTGTCTCTGTGTCTCTGTATCTACCTGGAAGTGTCTCTGTGTCTACCTGGAAGTGTCTCTGTATCTACCTGGAAGTGTCTCTGTGTCTCTGTGTCTACCTGGAAGTGTCTCTGTATCTACCTGGAAGTGTCTCTGTGTCTCTGTATCTACCTGGAAGTGTCTCTGTGTCTACCTGGAAGTGTCTCTGTGTCTACCTGGAAGTGTCTCTGTGTCTACCTGGAAGTGTCTCTGTGTCTACCTGGAAGTGTCTCTCTGTCTACCTGGAAGTGTCTCTGTGTCTACCTGGAAGTGTCTCTGTGTCTACCTGGAAGTGTCTCTGTATCTACCTGGAAGTGTCTCTGTGTCTCTGTATCTACCTGGAAGTGTCTCTCTGTCTACCTGGAAGTGTCTCTGTGTCTACCTGGAAGTGTCTCTGTGTCTACCTGGAAGTGTCTCTGTATCTACCTGGAAGTGTCTCTGTGTCTCTGTATCTACCTGGAAGTGTCTCTGTGTCTCTGTGTCTACCTGGAAGTGTCTCTGTGTCTCTGTGTCTACCTGGAAGTGTCTCTGTGTCTCTGTGTCTACCTGGAAGTGTCTCTGTGTCTCTGTGTCTCTGTGTCTCTGTATCTACCTGGAAGTGTCTCTGTGTCTCTGTATCTACCTGGAAGTGTCTCTGTGTCTCTGTGTCTCTGTGTCTCTGTATCTACCTGGAAGTGTCTCTGTGTCTCTGTATTTACCTGGAAGTGTCTCTGTGTCTACCTGGAAGTGTCTCTGTGTCTCTGTGTCTACCTGGAAGTGTCTCTGTGTCTCTGTGTCTACCTGGAAGTGTCTCTGTGTCTACCTGGAAGTGTCTCTGTGTCTACCTGGAAGTGTCTCTGTGTCTCTGTATCTACCTGGAAGTGTCTCTGTGTCTCTGTGTCTACCTGGAAGTGTCTCTGTGTCTCTGTATTTACCTGGAAGTGTCTCTGTGTCTACCTGGAAGTGTCTCTGTGTCTCTGTGTCTACCTGGAAGTGTCTCTGTGTCTACCTGGAAGTGTCTCTGTGTCTCTGTATCTACCTGGAAGTGTCTCTGTGTCTCTGTATCTACCTGGAAGTGTCTCTGTGTCTACCTGGAAGTGTCTCTGTATCTACCTGGAAGTGTCTCTGTGTCTCTGTGTCTACCTGGAAGTGTCTCTGTATCTACCTGGAAGTGTCTCTGTGTCTCTGTATCTACCTGGAAGTGTCTCTGTGTCTCTGTATCTACCTGGAAGTGTCTCTGTGTCTACCTGGAAGTGTCTCTGTGTCTACCTGGAAGTGTCTCTGTGTCTACCTGGAAGTGTCTCTGTGTCTACCTGGAAGTGTCTCTCTGTCTACCTGGAAGTGTCTCTGTGTCTACCTGGAAGTGTCTCTGTGTCTACCTGGAAGTGTCTCTGTATCTACCTGGAAGTGTCTCTGTCTATTTGACACCGTGCTGCTGCCACCTGCCAGGACACTCTTGTTAGTGAGTTGTGAGTTTTTATCCTATTTAAATAAAGGTTTGAATGAATAATAACTCAGTTTTAACATTCAGATGCTTTAATGCACCTTAAACTTTTTACTCTTATTTTAATAAATACCTTATTCTGCTACATTTTGATCTTCAAGTTGTAACTTTTATATTTTCATTGTTGTTACTTTGCGGTTGGTGCGGTGCGGCCGGGGTGATGGGGTCGGGGTGGTGCGGTTGGTGTGGTGCGGTGCGGTCGGGGCGATGGGGTCGGGGCGATGGGGTCGGGGCGATGGGGTCGGGCGATGGGGTCGGGGTGATGGGGTCGGGGTGATGGGGTCGGGGTGGTGCGGTCGGGGTGGTGCGGTCGGGGTGATGGGGTCGGGGTGGTGCGGTTGGTGTGGTGCGGTCGGGGCGATGGGGTCGGGGCGATGGGGTCGGGGTGGTGCGGTCGGTGCGGTGCGGTTGGGGCGATGGGGTCGGGGTGGTGCGGTTGGTGTGGTGCGGTGCGGTTGGGGCGATGGGGTCGGGGCGGTGCAGTTGGGGTGATGGGGTCGGGGTGATGGGGTTGGGGCGATGGGGTTGGGGTGATGGGGTCGGGGCGGTGGGGTCGTCTACAGGAGAGAAGAAGTCTGTTTATGGATGGTAGAATAATTTCATTATCAAGAATAGACAGAGACACTGAAGTTATATCAAAGTTCATTTTTACTTGTGAACACAAAGAGACAGAAAACATCTCCAGGTCCAACGAGGACATGTGGAGTTCCTCAGGGAAGATCTCAGCTCAGAAGTGATGCTCCGTGGTGACATCATCATAGTCTTCAGCCAATCCCTCCTCAGCCTGGGTGGGGGGGGTCATCACCATGGAGACGGGCCGGTTGTTTCCTACAGTCAGAGCAGGTTAGAAAGAATAATGTAGATACTGGATCAGCTCCAGAGAGGTGGTGTAGGATGATGGATTGTGAGGTCAGTGACTGAGACAGAGTCTCACCTGCTGCCCTGCGACGACATAAAAACACCATGATGAAGGTGGAGATGCAGTACGGACACAACACCACCAGGTGGCACACCAGTCTCACCACAAGGGGGAGGGGGTCTGGGGTTTCAGGGGCCGGTGGTGAACTCGGAGGAGGGTTTGTGGTTGTAGGGTTAGGAGGGGGGCCTGTGGTCGTAGGGGGGCCTGTGGTCGTAGGTTTCTCTGTAGAGAGAATCAGAGTCAGGTGAATATCTGGATGAATGAACTCCTGAAATCAAAGGTAACCTCCTCACCTGAGACAGAGACCCAGCTGGGGGACTCTCCAACACTGCTGATGCTGCACCTGTAGAGGCCTTCATCAGACCTGGAGACATGGGGGATGGTCATGTGACCTGCAGGCTCAGTCCTGATGAAGGAGCCATCTTTATAGAAAGCAGCTGGGAGGTTGGAGGACGTCTTTGTCCTACAGTGCAGAGTGAGGTCTTGTCCCTCCGTCACAGGGAGGACAGGACTCTGCAGGATCACTGGTCCACCTCAACACAGAGACAAACTACAGCATGTCATCCATTCACACACAGCTTCATCAATCCTGACCCCCCAGTCTGATCTTACCAGTGACAGTGATGTTGATGCTGGTACTGGTTGCTCCCTCTCTGGACTCACACCAGTACACCCCACTGTCCAATTGGGCCATGTAGCTGATGTTACAGGAGGGACCAGCAGGTCTTCCCCAGTCAGGTCCACACTGAGTCCTGGTTTCTCTGGTGGTGTTCCTCCTCAGAGTCCATCCAGCAGAGCTGTCGTCCTCCTCACACCTCAGAGAGACAGATGTATATTTAAACATCTGAGAGCTGCTGGGACTCACAGTCAGAGACACTAGGGGGTTAATAATGTTAATAATGAGATTATTACTGCTGTTTTTCACCAGTTTAAAGAGAAATGAGTTTGAATTGAGAAATATGTAAAATATAATGTGGACGAGGTGAAAAGAAGAAGTTCTGATGTCTGGTATACTAGTACTGGCCACTAGTACTACTACTACTACTGCCTGGGCCACTAGTACTACTACTACTGCTGCTAGGCCACTAGTACTACTACTACTACTGCTGGGACACTAGTACTACTACTACTGCTGCTGGGACACTAGTACTACTACTACTACTGCTGGGACACTAGTACTACTACTACTGCCTGGGCCACTAGTACTACTACTACTGCTGCTGGGCCACTAGTACTACTACTACTACTGCTGGACCACTAGTACTACTACTACTACTGCTGGGCCACTAGTACTACTACTACTACTGCTGGGCCACTAGTACTACTACTACTACTGCCTGGGACACTAGTACTACTACTACTGCCTGGGACACTAGTACTACTACTACTGCTGGGCCACTAGTACTACTACTACTACTACTACTGCTGGGCCACTAGTACTACTACTACTACTGCCTGGGCCACTAGTACTACTACTGCCTGGGCCACTAGTACTACTACTACTACTACTGCCTGGGACACTAGTACTACTACTACTACTGCCTGGAACACTAGTACTACTACTACTACTACTGCCTGGGACACTAGTACTACTACTACTACTTCCTGGGACACTAGTACTACTACTACTAGTAGTACTACTACTACTAGTAGTAGTAGATGAAACCAATCTTTTAACTTGTTCTATGCGGCCTCTGGTTTCTAAATGCTAACCTCCTGACCAGCAGCCCCCATCCTAACAGCAGCCCCCCCCCCCATCCTAACAGCAGCCCCCCCCATCCTAACAGCAGCCCCCCCCCATCCTAGCAGCATCTTTCCTACCAAGAGGACCGAGGACTGACCTTGGCTGGTGGGGCAGCTCAGCAGGGAGGTCACACCTGAAGACATGAGACACTCTGGTTAGGGTCAACGTCTCAATAAGACATGAAAAGAAGACGCTGAAGACAGCCTTTAAGTCCTTTGATGTTTGACACATTACTGCTCAAAATATATATTAATACATCTTATTTCCACTATGTTATTGATATATTACAACATGTTATTTCCACTATTTTATTGATATATTACAACATGTTATTTCCTCTATGTTATTGATATATGACGCTACTTTAATGAGTCCAGGATGTGGTCTAGGGACTGCTTCTTTAAGGGACTGACCGAGATCTTCAGTCAAACAGACTTGACCCTCTCTTCAGCGCCTCATCACATGCTGCTGTTCTGTTCAGTTCTGGTCCTAGAGCGCCATCTAGTGGCCCATAGATAGAACTACACAATGAAACCTGGATGCTTTACTGCGGTGGATCGTGTTCCTTTCCATTAATATCCGGTGTTGTTAATAAACCAGAGCAGTTTACATGAAATTATACACACCAAGTCCCGGCGAGCGTAGTAGAAAGTCAAGAAACTGAACAAGTCCCCGTGACATGAAGGACAGTACAGGGTTAAAGGACCACTAGAGACCTCCTCCTCCTCCGGGGCCTCTACAGGCTGGAACCAGAAAGGTCCATTAAACTATATTATAGAACCAGAACTATAGATCTGCTACCCGATCTGGCACCCGAAGCAGGAAAAGTTCTCTAGTGCTGCTTTAAAGATTTTCATTTTAACTGTGAATGTTCCATTAACTACTAATAACAGGTATCGGCCTTGAGAAACCAGTATCGGTCGACCCCTATCTCTCTCAGCTGATATTTTAGAAACCCAGTTAACTTACAGAGCAGCCAGAGTAGAGATGTTGCCTCCATCCTAACAGGCGGTGAAATGATGGCTGGACTTATTATTCAGTGTATATCCGCATCAAGAATAACTCTTCTTCCTTCCTCTGTGGTAGAAGTGTTAATGCATGCATACTCTAATATATAGAGATATATACATACTCTAATATGTAGAGATACATACATACTCTAATATATAGAGATACATACATACTCTAATATATAGAGATACATACTCTAATATATAGAGATACATACATACTCTAATATATAGAGATATATACATACTCTAATATATAGAGATACATACATACTCTAATATATAGAGATACATACATACTCTAATATTTAGAGATACATACATACTCTAATATTTAGAGATACATACATACTCTAATATATAGAGATACATACATACTCTAATATATAGAGATACATACATACTCTAATATTTAGAGATACATACATACTGTAATATTTAGAGCTACATACATACTCTAATATTTAGAGATACATACATACTCTAATATATAGAGATACATACATACTCTAATATATAGAGATACATACATACTCTAATATATAGAGATACATACATACTCTAATATATAGAGATACATACATACTCTAATATATAGAGATACATACATACTCTAATATATAGAGATACATGCATACTCTAATATATAGAGATACATACATACTCTAATATATAGAGATACATACATACTCTAATATATAGAGATACATGCATACTCTAATATATAGAGATACATACATACTCTAATATATAGAGATACATACATACTCTAATACATAGAGATACATACATACTCTAATACATAGAGATACATACATACTCTCATATATAGAGATACATACATACTCTAATATATAGAGATACATACATACTCTAATATATAGAGATACATACATACTCTAATACATAGAGATACATACATACTCTAATATATAGAGATACATACATACTCCTGCATGCATAACGTGAGCTGGGTTATTAACATGAGGTTATATGAGTGTAAGAACTACATTTTGGCCGAGGCAGCTTCTAATAATCTTGAAACAAAGAAAACTATCTGGTTGGGGGGGCAGCAGTGTAGCTGCCGGTAAGTGAACACAACACCAGCTCGCCTCTGTTAAACCACTGAAAAGAGGAAGAGACGAGACTAAAAGAAAGGGTGAAAACTACACATCAAGAAGGCCACGAATGCCAAAGAAGTCCTGAGCCTTTGTGTTTCAGGGTGTTAAAGTCAAAATAAGAACACGGGCTGAATATTTGCTGTAAAGTTGTTGTCAGTCAGATTTGAGTGAAGTTGTTTCCAGCTGCAGCTTTAGCGTTAGATGTAATTACAGGCGGGCCTCTGGGACTTCATCTCCCAGAGTTCCTTTCACCGTGTGGACTGGATGACGTGGGTAGGTCTACAGCTGGCTTCAAGCAGGGCGATCATTTCCTGAATGCTCTGTGGTCTGAACCGGGCTGTGAACACACCGTTATTGAGTTGGTTTCCATGGTGACACCAACATTTTACAGTTTATCAATCTCAGCGTTGCCGTCTACGTTTTTATTCCCCTTTATATTGGAAGTGTTATTAATTAATGTTCTGTGTGACACGCTGACATGTTCACATCATTAACTAGTAGACCGGACATTACACCGTCCTTCCCTTTAACTAGTAGACCGGACATTACACTGTCCTTCCCTTTAACTAATAGACCGGACATTACACTGTCCTTCCCTTTAACTAGTAGACCGGACATTACACTGTCCTTCCCTTTAACTAGTAGACCGGACATTACACTGTCCTTCCCTTTAACTAGTAGACCGGACATTACACTGTCCTTCCCTTTAACTAGTAGACCGGACATTACACTGTCCTTCCTTTAACTAGTAGACCGGACATTACACTGTCCTTCCCTTTAACTAGTAGACCGGACATTACACTGTCCTTCCCTTTAACTAGTAGACCGGACATTACACTGTCCTTCCCTTTAACTAGTAGACTGGACATTAAACTGTCCTTCTCTTTAACTAGTAGACCGGACATTACACCGTCCTTCTCTTTAACTAGTAGACCGGACATTACACTGTCCTTCCCTTTAACTAGTAGACTGGACATTACACTGTCCTTCCCTTTAACTAGTAGACCGGACATTACACTGTCCTTCCCTTTAACTAGTAGACCGGACATTACACTGTCCTTCCCTTTAACTAGTAGACTGGACATTAAACTGTCCTTCTCTTTAACTAGTAGACCGGACATTACACCGTCCTTCTCTTTAACTAGTAGACCGGACATTACACTGTCCTTCCCTTTAACTAGTAGACTGGACATTACACTGTCCTTCCCTTTAACTAGTAGACCGGACATTACACTGTCCTTCCCTTTAACTAGTAGACCGGACATTACACTGTCCTTCCCTTTAACTAGTAGACCGGACATTACACCGTCCTTCCCTTTAACTAGTAGACCGGACATTACACCGTCCTTCCCTTTAACTAGTAGACCGGACATTACACTGTCCTTCCCTTTAACTAGTAGACCGGACATTACACTGTCCTTCCCTTTAACTAGTAGACCGGACATTAAACTGTCCTTCTCTTTAACTAGTAGACCGGACATTACACACGGGCATTTAACCAGCCAATAGAGACAGAGCACGGGCTGGTGTTTTTGTGGCTGTTCGGGTGGTAACTTCAGGCCCTGGCACCATCCATGTACAGCATTAAAACCTTCCCATAATGCATAATTTTTGTCTACAAATACAGTCAACAACATGTGAAGTTTATTCACCAACTAGACGAGTTGTTCTAATAACAACTAACCAACAGTTTAATATTTACATGAAGGAGAAAAAATAAACAGAAACATACAATAACTGTACAAAAAAGGGCAAAAGATAAAATTGTGTCTGTGTGTGTGTGTGTGTGTAAATCTTCCAGCGCTGTATTGGTCCTCTTAGAGAGTACGTGACTTAAAAATATTCAAATATTATTATTAAATATTATTGGAGGAGGTTTGGGAACCGCTGCTGTAGAGTTCAGACGAACTGCTTGGGCTTCTGGGTAGAAGTGGGAGGGGCCTGAGGTGGGAGGGGGCCATGGTCGCCATGGAGATGGGGCGGGGCCTCAGCTGCAGTTAAAAGAGAGGAGACGGTTTCAGTCTGTCTGTCTGTCTGTCTGTCTGTCTCTGTCTCTCTGTGTCTGTCTGCCTCCCTCCCTCCCTGTCTGTCTGTCTGCCTGTCTCCCTCCCTCCCTGCCTGTCTTACTGTGTATCTTGGTCAGAGCGTACTCCAGACCCTTCACAGCTTTGTCCTGGTTACTCTTGAACCTGGCGAGTCCGAACTCCTGGACGAGAAACACAAAGAGTAGAAAATTCATTAAAAAAAGGTTAAAGAGTTGTGTGCCCCCCCCCCACCTCCCCATGCGTACCTGTATGGGCCGGGCCAGGCCGCGGACCGTCGAGATGATCCAGGCCTCCCTCCTCAGTTTGGTCCAAGATGGCCGACTGCCGTCTTCCTCAAACAAACAGCTCTCGACCACCGTCTGACAGACGGACAGACAGACTTTATTACAGCATTCACAACTCTAATGACCCGCAAAACGTCATTTTAAGCTCGTTGTGACTGATGGGAACAACAATCTCTGAAACATGTCCCGAACAGCCCCGAAATCCCCATCACCAAACCCACCAGACTCCATGTAAATAATCACTACTTTTAGTGTGTATAGAGCAGCATATCTCCACCAGACTCCATGTAAATAATCACTACTTTTAGTGTGTATAGAGCAGCATATCTCCACCAGACTCAATGTAAATAATCACTACTTTTAGCATGTATAGAGCAGCATATCTCCACCAGACTCCATGTAAATAATCACTACTTTTAGCGTGTATAGAGCAGCATATCTCCACCAGACTCCATGTAAATAATCACTACTTTTAGTGTGTATAGAGCAGCATATCTCCACCAGACTCCATGTAAATAATCACTACTTTTAGCGTGTATAGAGCAGCATATCTCCACCAGACTCCATGTAAATAATCACTACTTTTAGCGTGTATAGAGCAGCATATCTCCACCAGACTCCATGTAAATAATCACTACTTTTAGTGTGTATAGAGCAACATATCTCCACCAGACTCCATGTAAATAATCACTACTTTTAGTGTGTATAGAGCAGCATATCTCCACCAGACTCCATGTAAATAATCACTACTTTTAGTGTGTATAGAGCAGCATATCTCCACCAGACTCAATGTAAATAATCACTACTTTTAGCATGTATAGAGCAGCATATCTCCACCAGACTCCATGTAAATAATCACTACTTTTAGCGTGTATAGAGCAGCATATCTCCACCAGACTCCATGTAAATAATCACTACTTTTAGTGTGTATAGAGCAGCATATCTCCACCAGACTCCATGTAAATAATCACTACTTTTAGTGTGTATAGAGCAGCATATCTCCACCAGACTCCATGTAAATAATCACTACTTTTAGCGTGTATAGAGCAGCATATCTCCACCAGACTCCATGTAAATAATCACTACTTTTAGCGTGTATAGAGCAGCATATCTCCACCAGAGATATAAAAGTAGTGATTATTTACATGGAGTCTGGTGGGAAAATACTGATCTGAACATTTGTCCTGTAGGGTTACATTGCAGCTTCTTTCTTGCTTAACACTGGACCAGTTTAAAAGACTGTTGATCCAATCAGTCACTCAGACACAGAACATTTGGAAAATAGGGTGCAGGTTCCTACAGAGCCCCAGACATGGCCTCCGAAAAAATAAAATAATTTGTGGCCGTGAATTAGTATTTTGTGCGCACATTACAGCAATACTGCACTAAGTGCAACCTGCACAATTGGTCTATTTAATTTTTATCATACTATTTAACATTTTACAGTTGCACATTTTTGTATTCCCAACTTGTATATTTTCACTTATTTGTTCTTGTATTTTATCCTATTATTATTTAATGTATATTGTATGTATGTATATATTATCCTAGTCTTTCATTTATATTCTGTGTTTGACTGATTTTGCTGCTGTAACACTATAATTTCCTATTTTATTGGGATCAATATCTATCTATCTATCTATCTATCTATCTATCTATCTATCTATCTATCTATCTATCTATCTATCTATCTATCTATCTATCTATCTATCTATATATATAGATATATAGATATAGATATATATTTATGTGTGTGTGTCTGACCATCAGCGTGTTGTGGTTGATGTTCCACGTCCGGGTGGTGAGCGTGTGCGTCTCCGGGTCGACGACCGAGTCCTCCAGGACGTAGACGCGCCGGGCCATCTGAGCGGGGAAGACGCGCTCCGCCCAGCCCGGCAGCCGGTTGGTTTTGGTCAGCAGGCGCCTCGACAACAGCTGGTTGCTAGTGGTGACCTCGCGGTACAGGACGTCCTCGGTGAGCACGTGGGCGCTGACACACACAAAGACCCACACAGTCAGTGGGTGTGTGTGTGTGTGTGTGTGTGTGTGTGTATGTGTACATGTGTGTGTGCATGTGTGCTGTGCGTGTATGTGTGCACATGTGTACGTGTGCGTGTGTGTGTGCATTGTCTGTATTTACCTGTATGGGTTGGGGTAGCGCTGCCAGAAGGCGGCCAGAACCTGATACCATGGACTCTTAATGTCAACCTCACTCTGGAAATACCTCCCCATGTCTACACACACACACACACACACACACACACACACACACACACACACACACACACACTCAAAGACTCATTCAGGTGCTGTAGGAAAAAGCAAAGATATATTTTGTAAATGTTTTGCTGTTTTCTGTAACGTCAACTCTGTTCAATTTCTGTAATAAACAAAAAAGCTTCACTTTAGTTATTTCTTGAAGGTTTTAGTCTGTATTAATATTCAAATTACTAAGATTTTAATACTTCTCTGTCTTTAAAACTTACTTTTAAAATCATTTTTGTCAAAGCAACAACAAAAAAAAAAAAAACATTCTGCGTTGGCCGGGAATCGAACCCGGGTCAACTGCTTGGAAGGCAGCTATGCTCACCACTATACCACCAACGCTTACGATGACACCACGATCGCTGTCTGTATTTAAAGTTTCAACAGTACGGTTTGTGAGCTCGTGAGTTTTTCACATTATCATCTAAAATGTTCATTTAAAGGGTTACGAGCGGGACTCTAACAGAGCTGGTAGCGAGTCTGTTAATTCAGTTGACTCACAGTGTTTGTGTGTAAAACTTAGGTTCACATTTAGTTAGTTTTGATGACCACTTTGTATTTAAATGTTACATTAATATAGCTTAGGTGCGCTGAATAAGAGCCTGGGTTAGTTACGTTAGTTATCGTCAACGGTCACGGTTAAACCGTTAAGTTACTAAAACAGCGCGACATTTGAACTG
>JABXJD010000748.1:22500-35000 GCA_013375575.1 Percina caprodes | reverse complement strand
CCTTTATCTTCATGACTATTTCCATTGTAGATTCTCACTGAAGCATCAGAACTATGAATGAACTCATGAGGAATACCTGAAAACATGTCTTATATTCTAGTTTCTACAGCGTACCCCCTTTGCTTTTTTGATAGTGCTTCAAACCCTTGGTGTTCTCTCAATGAGCTTCATGAGGTAGTCCCTGAAATGGTCCCCCACCAAGTGGGCCTTGTCAGGGTTCATTAGTGGAATTTCTTGCCTCATTAATGGAGTTCTGGACCATCAGAAGTCAGGTTGATACACAGCCGACAGCCTATTGGACGACTGGTAGAATTCATATTTTGGCAAGAACCAATCAGCTAAGAGAAGAGAAACGAGCGGCCATCATTACTTTAAGAAATGAAGTCAGTCGGTCTGAAAAGATTGGAAAACTTTGAATGTGTCCCCAAGTGGAGTCGCAAAAACCATCAAGCACTACAACGAAAGGAAGACCCAGAGTCCCCTCTGCTGCTGAGGATAAGTTCATCACATGAGGACCCCCCAGGAAAGGAAGACCCAGAGTCCCCTCTGCTGCTGAGGATAAGTTCATCACATGAGGACCCCCCAGGAAAGG
Organism: Percina caprodes; assembly: GCA_013375575.1. Classification (NCBI taxonomy): domain Eukaryota; kingdom Metazoa; phylum Chordata; class Actinopteri; order Perciformes; family Percidae; genus Percina; species Percina caprodes. The sequence goes on along the minus strand of JABXJD010000748.1, from coordinate 34,408 downwards.
AAGACCCAGAGGCCCCTCTGCTGCTGAGGATAAGTTCATCACATGAGGACCCCCTCAGGAAAGGAAGACCCAGAGGCCCCTCTGCTGCTGAGGATAAGTTCATCACATGAGGACCCCCCAGGAAAGGAAGACCCAGAGTCCCCTCTGCTGCTGAGGATAAGTTCCTCTGAGTCTCCAGCCTCAGGAATCAGTTCCAGCAGCTCAGATTAGAGAGCAGATGATAGCACACAGAGTTCTAGCAGCAGACACATCTCTAGAACAACTGGTAGAGGAGACTGGATCAGGTCTTCATGGTCCAATGGAGCTAGGACACCACGGCTAAGGAGAGGGAACAAGGCTAGGAAACCACTGCTAAGGAGGGGCAACAAGGCTAGGAAACCACGGCTAAGGAGGGGCAACAAGGCTAGGAAACCACGGCTAAGGAGAGGAAACAAGGCTAGGAAACCACGGCTAAGGAGAGGGAACAAGGCTTGGAAACCACTGCTAAGGAGAGGGAACAAGGCTAGGAAACCACTGCTAAGGAGGGGCAACAAGGCTAGGAAACCACGGCTAAGGAGGGGCAACAAGGCTAGGAAACCACGGCTAAGGAGAGGGAACAAGGCTAGGAAACCACTGCTAAGGAGAGGAAACAAGGCTAGGAAACCACGGCTAAGGAGGGGCAACAAGGCTAGGAAACCACGGCTAAGGAGAGGAAACAAGGCTAGGACACCACAGCTAAGGAGAGGAAACAAGGCTAGGAAACCACGGCTAAGGAGAGGAAACAAGGCTAGGAAACCACGGCTAAGGAGGGGCAACAAGGCTAGGACACCACGGCTAAGGAGAGGAAACAAGGCTAGGAAACCACGGCTAAGGAGAGGAAACAAGGCTAGGAAACCACGGCTAAGGAGGGGCAACAAGGCTAGGAAACCACGGCTAAGGAGAGGAAACAAGGCTAGGAAACCACGGCTAAGGAGAGGAAACAAGGCTAGGAAACCACGGCTAAGAGAGGAAACAAGGCTAGGAAACCACGGCTAAGGAGAGGAAACAAGCAGAAGAGACCTGTTTGGACCAGAAACACAAGCAATGGACATTAGACCAGAGGAATCTGGGCTCTGGTCTGATGAGTCCACGTTGGAGATCTTTGGTTCCAACCGCCGTGTCTTTGTGACGGAGAAAAGGTGACGGATGGATTCTACATGGCTGGTTCCCACCGTGAAGCATGGAGGAGGTGTGATGGTGGGGGCTTTGCTGGGATACTGAACCAGCATGGCTACCACAGCACCCTGCAGCGGCATGCCATCCCATCCGGTTTGCGTTTAGTTGGACCAACAGGACAATGACCCCAAACACCCCCCCAGGCTGTGAAAGGGCTATTAGACCCAGAAGGAGAGTGATGGGGTGGTGCGCCTCCACAGTCCCCGCACCTCAACCCAGTCCAGATGGTTTGGGGAGACCTGGGCCGCAGAATGAAGGCAAAAGGGCCGACAGGTGCTGAGCATCATGGGAACCCCTTCAAGACTGTTGGGAAACCATTTCAGGTGCTGACCTCTTGAAGCTCATCAAGAAAATACCAAGAGTGTGTGTGTGTGGGGGTACTCTGAAGAAACTAGAATATAAGACATGTTTTCAGGTATTTCTACTTTGTTGTTAAGTCCATAATTCATCATGAGTTCATTCATAGTTCTGATGCTTCAGTGGAAATAGTCATGAAGATAAAGGAGAATGAGAAGGGGGGGCAAACCTTTGGCCTGGACTGTAAATATATACACTATGTATGTATACAGTATGTATATATACAGTATGTATGTATATATATACAGTATGTATGTATACAGTATGTATATATACAGTATGTATGTATATATATATACATACTGTATACATACATACTGTATACATACAGTATGTATGTATACATGTATGTATACAGTATGTATGTATACATACTGTATACATACATACTGTATACATACATACTGTATGACAGTATATGTATACAGTATGTATGTATACATACATACTGTATACATACAGTATGTATGTATACATACATACATACTGTATGTATACATACAGTATGTATGTATACAGTATGTATGTATATATACATACTGTATACATACAGTATGTATGTATACATACTGTATATATACATACAGTATGTATGTATACAGTATGTATATATACAGTATGTATGTATACAGTATTACAGTATGTATGTATATATATACAGTATGTATGTATACAGTATGTATATATACATACAGTATGTATGTATATATACAATATGTATGTATATTGTATATATTTGATTTGAGTCTCTGACATCTAAAAGAAATCGAACATGCGTCCATTGCTGCAGAAGGACCAGAAACACATCGGAGCTAACGTGACTTCATGAGGCTGGTTCTCCTTTCCAGAGCCGAGGCTGTCGACCACGCAGGACCGGCTGTGAGCGAGCCAGCCAGCCAGCCAGCGTGTGTGTGTGTGTGTGTGTGTGTGTGTGTGTGTGTGTGTGTGTGTGTGTGAGAGGTCATGTCCGGCATGACGAGCGGCGTGTGTGTGGAGAGCGACTTCTCCACCATGCTCCAGAGAAGCTCCGCCCCCTCCCACCATCACCCCAATCACCATGGTTACGGCGGACAGGGACAGGTGAGTCCTGAACCCTCCTGTTGTCTTCGGGTCTCTTTGTCTTTTAACCAACATTTCAAAATAAGAGCGTGGGTTTATCTGTTCTACCTGAGGGCCAAAACCTCGATGATTTATTATTGTGCTGTTGTTGATAGGAGCTCGTTTCTTTATTATTATTATTATTATTATTATTATTATTATTATTATTATTATTATTATTATTATTATTTATTACATGTGAGAGAAAAGGTTTTCATACATATAGTAAAAAATCTCTCAAAATACTTTTTTAAACTCTCAAATATTAAATTTGAATGCCCACTGATAGCAAAAAATAGATAAAACTCTAATTATTATTATTATTATTATGATTATTATTATTATTATTATTATTATAATTTTCTCTCAGATCGTTTTTTCTCGCATGTGATAAAGAAATAAAATAATAAAAAATAATATTAAAAAATAATAAATGTAATAAAAGTTATATTCTCTGCTGTCTGATGTTGATGGACGTAGTATTTGTGTGTGTTGAGAGCTGCTCTCCCATTGGTCGTTGCAGATGTCGGGCCTGGCGCCGATGCTGGACTACGGGTCTGAGATGGACCGGTACCGCTCGTCCATCGCCAGCTTCTACAAGACCAACGTCAACATGAACATGAACGTCACCAACTTCCCACAGTCCTCCAAGCTGGCGGCGCGCCTGGCGGCCGCCGGCCCCATCTTCCCCCCCGCCGCCGCCGCCAGGCTGGGCGCCATGGCGACGGCACCCTGGGGTTGCCACGACAATATGAACCACCCGGCGGCCGTGTTCTGGGGCCGGCCCAAACCCGCCCCGACGCACCCCCACCACCACGCCGCAGCCGCCGCCACCGGACACATGGCGCCGTCGCACCACAGCGCCAGCGTGCACCAGGGCAGGGGGCCGGGAGGCGGGGGAGGGGGCGGCGCCGAGGCGGGGGGCGCGGAGAAACTGGCGCACGCGGCCTCCTCGCTTCCTGCGGCGCAGAGCGCGGCGCACCACCACCCCAACGGGAACTTCCTGCAGACGTACGGCGGCGCGGCGGACTGCGGCGCCGTGGGCAAGCAGGGCCACGCCCACGCGGACATGATGGGCCTATCGGAGGCCGGCAGCTGCAACGGGGGAGGGGTGATGGGCGGAGGCTTCCTGGGGGGGCTGGGATTACCCCCGGGGGTCATTGTCATGGCGATGGGGTCGGCCGACGCCGGCAGCGCCTTCCAGATGACGGGCGGCCAGCGTGCGCTCACGGACTGCCAGCAGCACGCTAACTCCTCCCCCTGCCCCTCCGCCGCCTCGCCCTCGTCGTCGGGGGTGACGGCCGCCGGGGGCGTGGCCCTGTCGTCGTCGTCGGGCGCGGTTGCCAAGCGGAAGAGGAAGCGGTGCGGCGTGTGCGGGCCGTGCCGGCGGCTCATCAACTGCGGCGTGTGCTCGTCGTGCCGCAACAGGAAGACGGGTCACCAGATCTGCAAGTTCAGGAAGTGTGAGGAGCTGAAGAAGAAGCCGGGGGGAGGAGGGGGGGCGCTGCTGGAGGTAAGGGGGACACACACACGCACACACAGACACAGAGACACACAGAGATACACACACACACACACACTGTGCGTCCTGGCTCACCCAGCTGACTGCTAACACGGTGAGAGCTGGAAGGCATCACTCTTTAGCCCTGCTGCTGAGTGTGTGTGTGTGTGTGTGTGTGTGTGTGTGTGTGTGTGTGTGTGTGTGTGTGTGTGTGTGTGTGTGTGTGTGTGTGTGTGTGTGTGTGTGTGAACGCTGTGCAGATGGTGGGTGGTAAAAAGCCAGAGCTTGGTCCCTGCTGATGTCTGGCAGGCTGCCACACACACACACACACACACACAGTCACACACACACACACACACACACACACACACACACACACACACACACACACACACACACAGAGGGATTCACAGTGATAAAGCGAGCCGAGAGACTGAAAGGAGAATATTTATCTGTGCGTGCGCTGTAAGAATTAGCAGCGATCAATAATTCATTGACACCAGCGTTCAAGCTCACTGATACTGATGACTCTACACACACACACACACACACACACACACACACACACACACACACACACACACACACACACACACACACACACACACACACACACACACACACTTTCAATATGTGTGCTGATGCTGAGGGAGTAATAAGTAATAGTTAATGCAGATTCCTGCGTGTGTGTGTGTGTGTGTCTGTGTGTGTGTGTCTGTGTGTGTATCTGTGTGTGTGTGTGTGTGTGTGTGTGTGTGTCTGTGTGTGTGTGTGTGTGTCTGTGTGTGTGTGTGTGTGTCTGTGTGTGTATCTGTGTGTGTGTGTGTGTGTGTGTGTGTGTGTGTGTGTGTGTGTGTCTGTGTGTGTGTGTGTGTGTCTGTGTGTGTATCTGTGTGTGTGTGTGTGGTTTCACACTCTTGCCTCATCCCTCTTCTGTTCTCTTTGACTCTCTGACCGCTGACTTTAAAATAAATTGGAAAGGAATAACAGCCACAGAAGAAGAATATTATAATTTATTAATAATAATAAAAAATATTATTATATTTATATTATTATTATTATATTATTATTATTATATTTACATTATTATTATTATTATTATTATTATTATTATATTTATATTTATAATACTAATATTGAAATATGTTCCTTATTATTAACCATTGATCTTCCTGGTTTCTCTCACTCACGTCTTCTTCTCTTGTTTTATTGTCAGCGGCCGCCCTCCGTCCCGACCGGCGAGGCGTTCCGTTGGTTCTTCTAGGCCGGACAGGAAGTGACATCATCACATACTGACGATTTATCAATCGGGACTACGTCTGGATTTTTAAACCAGACGTTTTGCAACAGGATTACACACCTTCACACTCGACTGGGACAGCTGGGAGGACGCAGGCGGGGGGGGGGGTCCCAGGCAACAGGAACCGGCCAATCAGGATTTGGTGTGATGATGTCACAGTTGCACATTTTTCTCCTGACGTTGTTTGCGGGTACATGTGAAACCCATGGCGATAGACCTGCACGGTCTGGGATCTGACCGGTCCCCCTTCTTCTCCCCCCGCCTCGTAGCAAACCACAGACCCGCCGCAGCCAAACCAGGAAGATTAGTCCGCCTCGACGAGGAACTACTTTACCACAGAGGAAGTACACACTGACCTCAGCAGGAAGTTATCCAGGACTCTGGTATTTACCCCTTTCCACCAACGCTAACTGGGTCTGGGCCTGGTTCTGGGCCTGGGCCTTGGCGTGGGTCTTGTTCTGGTTCTGGGCCTTGGCGTGGGTCTGGGTCTAGGTCTTGTTCTGGGTCTGGCCCTGGGTCTTGGACTGGGTCTTGTTCTGGGTCTGGGCCTGGGCGTCGGTCTAGGTCTTGTTCTGGGTCTGGGCCTGGGTCTTATACTGGGTCTGGGACTGGGTCTGGGTCTGGGCCTGGGTCTGGATCTGGGATGTTTTTGACGTTTTGACGAATTTTTAAGGGATTGAAAAGTGTCAAAGATGTCAAAACCTAACCCTGACGTCATTGGTTTACGATAACCCCGCCCCCATCCCAAACATGATTGGTTGATGATAGGCCCGCCCCCAGCCCCTGACATGCTTGGTTTATGATAACCCCGCCCCTAGCCCCTGAAATGATTGGTTTACGATAACCTCGCCCCCAGCCCCTGACATCATTGGTTGATGATAGCCCCGCCCCCAGCCCCTGACATCATTGGTTGATGATAGCCCCGCCCAAAGACCCTGACGTCATTGGTTCTTGGTTCTAGACCAGCAAGTGTTCTGGTGGTTCTTTGGCCGTCAAAACCCAAAGAACTGGTTTGAGATTCGTCCCTCAAACCTCCGTTGTGGAAAAGGGGTAAATTAAGGACTACAACTTCACCATCTGTAGGACTACAACTACCACATCACTGTTATCTGTCTCTTTTGTCTACCTCCGCCTCAAGAACTTTAAAAGACATTTCTCTAAGACACGTGATTGGTTCTTACTGAGCTGTGTTGGTCGTCTCCATCTGCTTCTCAACTCTCTCGGCGGTCCAGCGCCCCGCTCCGAGGAGCTGCTGGTTCGATTCTGTCACTAAACGTCTCAATTAGTTGCGTTTGTCTGGATTTTAATGGAAAGTTCTCAGGGTGCCGTCACACCTCCGCATGGTTTTATACGCAAAGCAGACGGGTCGCGCTGTTGTATTTTTGTATTTGCGTAAAATGTTTGTAATTTCTTGTCTTCTAACGCACATTTTTACGGAGCCTCGAGGTGACGTGGAGGGAAAATACAGGAAAATAATTACTGAACTATCACTTTTGAGAGATCTTGACTTTGTTTTGAGAGATCTCGTCTTTGTTTTGAGAGATCTTGTCTTTGTTTTGAGAGATCTTGTCTTTGTTTTGAGAGATCTTGTCTTTGTTTTGAGAGATCTCGTCTTTGTTTTGAGAGATCTTGTCTTTGTTTTGAGAGATCTTGTCTTTGTTTTGAGAGATCTCGTCTTTGTTTTGAGAGATCTCGTCTTTGTTTTGAGAGATCTCGCAAAAGTGATAGTTCAGTAATTGTTTTGTTATTTTCCTCCATGACACCTCGGGGCCTCCGTACCTTTTGGTTGATTTCCGCTCACCCAGTCCTAATAAAGGATACCTTCATCTTAATTAATCTTAATTAATCTTAATCTCAACGGGACCTTCAGAGAGTTCAGAACCAGGTTCTCTGCAGATTGTATTAAATGTTGATCCAACAGGAGACTCCGCCAGCAGGTGGAATTGGATATCTGAAGACTCTCTGACTTCCTCCCTACTCCTCCCTCCCCTTCTCCTCCCCCCCTCACTCCTCCCCCCCTCCTCTGCCTCTCCTCCCCCCCTTCCTCCCTCCTCTTGTCTCTGTGCTGAATTGTAATAAAGCTTTTCAAAGATCAGTTGTGTGATAGACGCACACCAGAGGAATACAGATGTCAGGGGATTGCATCATACAATAGTGTGTGTGAGTGTTTGTGTGTGTGTGTGTGTATGTGTGTGAGTGTGTGTGTGTATATGTGAGTGTGTATGTGTGTGTGTGTATGTATGTGTGTGTGTGTGTGTGTGTATATGTGAGTGTGTATGTGTGTGTGTGTGTGTGTGTGTGGGCTTGTCATCTCAGTAATGGTGTTGCTGTCAGAGAAAGAGAGAGACTCGTTGTCCCTGACGACGGTGTTCCGTGTTGCCTGGCAACAGCGGTAACAATGGGCCCGCCACCAGTGTTCTAGAATGTGGGCGTGGCCTGACAGAGCGCGGGAGAAAGGGGGGGGGAAGGGAGGGAGGTTGGGGGCAGTTTTGTCCGTTTTTCACCAAAAACATTGAGATGTAAATGATTAATTTATTTAATCAGCAACCACTTCATTTATATATTTATATTAATATATTTTTGTTTTTTATAATAAATTCTAATGTATACCTTTATTAATCCCACGGGGGGGTGGGGGCTGCACACCGCCCCGAGCAGTTGGGGGTTCGGTGCCTTGCTCAAGAGCACCTTGGCAGCACCCAGGAGGTGAACTAGCACCTCTCCAGCTACCAGTCCACCACCAGAATCTGGACCGTATGGGGACTTGAACCAGCGACCCTCCGGTTACCAAAAAATAATTAAATAAAATATATAAATATAAAAAAATGAGAATTTGAACTCACACACATATATACTAACTTATATATTATATTAGACACATTCGGCTCATGTTCAGGTCAGAACTGTATTTTTAGGTTGGACCAGAACAGGTTTCCATGGTTACATTTTCTAAAAACACCATATTTATGTTGTTGTGCATGTTGCTGCAGATCTCACCGTGTGTTTGGGTCTGTTGGGGGCAAGATTATACTCAAGTAAAAGGATCTAGTATGTAGTAATGTGTGTCTGTGTGTGTGTGAGCGTGCTTGTGTGCGCGTGTGTGTAGGTGTGTGTGTAGGTGTGTGTGTGTAGGTGTGTGTAGGTGTGCGTGTGTGTAACAGCCATTTAATGGATCCCTGATAGTCTTAATTAGTGGGGAAGTGTCTCCGTCTCTCCCTCGAGGCTCGTTATCGCTCTGAGTTTCTCTCCTCCGGAGGACGAGAGGGAAGACAGGGGGAAAGAAGAAGGGAAGAGGAAAGAAGGAGGAGGAAAGGAGGAAAGGAGGGCGGCGGCTCCATCTGCTGGTGAGAAACACAAACTGCACCCAACTCATAACCTCATAATATAACATAATCTATAATTGGAAATTTATTTATATAATAAATATATAATAATAATAATATAATAATAATAATATATATAATAATAATAATAATAATATATAGAGTGAGCAGCAGAAACAAACAGGCGGACCGCTGCATCTCCTTTATTAAAAGATCACTGAGACAAATGAAAAGAATTCATCTTATAAAAAAATCAGCAGTTCTTGTTTTCTCCAGTTTGGCCTGCAAACAGTCCGCAGTGTGTGTGTGTGTGTGTGTGTGTGTGTGTGTCCTGTGTGTGTGTGTGTGTCCTACGTGGCCGTGTGTGTGTGTGTGTCCTACGTGGCCGTGTGTGTGTGTGTGTCCTACGTGGCCGTGTGTGTGTGTCCTACGTGGCCGTGTGTGTGTGTGTGTCCCAAACGTTTTTCACCGAGTGTTCTCCGCCGCTCGCGACTCCAAGTCTGAACCGGACGAGCTTGAGTCCCTCCGGCTCTCGTGGTTGCCGGCGGCGAGTTGAAGGTCTCTCTGAGAGTTCTTTGGCGGCGAGTCGGTGGGCAGAACGTGTCTAGACCCGGCCGACGGCGAGCTGGACCCGCCATCAAAGTGGTTTTCGGGTTGCAGACGATAGTCGGCTTGGCGAGGAAGACGCGAGTCGGACTCGCCGGGAGACTCGGACCGGCGGCCGCCATTTTCACGCCAGGCTAAGGTAGCGGAGGCTGCGTGGTTCAAACGTCCGCCAAACGGGTACACCGAGCCAGAAGAACACACGGCGGCGGCGTTGTGATCGGCTGACGGCGGCGCCGTGTCACGCACCAGTCCGTCAGCTCCAGGGCTTCTGGGAGTCGCGTTAAGGGGCAACGAGCCGGCGTCGGAGGGCGGCGAGGGATCTACGGATGAAGCGTCATTGAGGTAAACTCCTGAGCCAGCGGTGCCGTTTGCCGATGGGCGGTCTGAGGAAACAGTTCTGGAGGTCTGGACGTCAACGTGCGGCGCCTGGCAGGCGTTTAGGGGGTCGGCGTTTAGGGGGTCGGTGTGCGGCGCCTGGCGGGCGTTTAAGGGGTCGGCGTGCGGCGCCTGGTGGGCATTTAGGGGGTCGGCGTTTAGGGATCGGCGTGCGGCGCCTGGTGGGCATTTAGGGGGTCGGCGTTTAGGGGGTCGGCGTGTGGCGCTTGGTGGGCATTTAGGGGGTCGGCGTGCGGCGCCTGGTGGGCATTTAGGGGGTCGGCGTTTAGGGGGTCGGCGTGCGGCGCCTGGTGGGCGTTTAGGGGGTCGGCGTGCGGCGCCTGGTGGGCATTTAGGGGGTCGGCGTTTAGGGGGTCGGCGTGCGGCGCCTGGTGGGCGTTTAGGGGGTCGGCGTGCGGCGCCTGGCGGGCGTTTAGGGGGTCGGCGTGTGGCGCTTGGTGGGCATTTAGGGGGTCGGCGTGCGGCGCCTGGCGGGCATTTAGGGGGTCGGTGTGCGGTGCCCTCCCGTGTTCGGGCCGCAAATCCTCGCCGAATAGAAGCCGGCGGGAGATAACGAAGCCCCGTCACGGCCGAAGTGTTTTTCTCTCTTTGACGAATCAAACTCCAGATGTGAGAAGAAATCACTCGAGGAACTACTTTCCGATGCGGATGAAGCCCGGGAGTCAGCGGGGGGGTTGTGACTCGGCGAGCGTACGCCGGCGGACGATGTATTGACTCTAGAGGGATCGTTCGGATGACAGTTGGCGGGTACAAGGCGAGCGTGGGGATGCGCGGCGTCGGCTGGAACGCCGCCAGCGGATGCGGGCTCTCCTCTCAGCGCCAAGGCGCTCGTAAAATGGCGTTTCAGCGTTGAAATAGGAGGGATTTCCTGGCTCTCGCCACGCGCGCCGGCCCAGTAAAGGTCAGCGCCGCCGGCGGGAGCTGTTGCGCAGGTCAAACGCAGCTTTCTGGGGTTAAGGTTAAAGTCGGCGTGAGAACTGAAGCCGACGTGTGCGTGCGGCGCGACAGGAGACGGGTTTAGACCGACGGCGTGTTTGTGTTTTAACGGCGGCAGCGTGTTTCTGTCGTACGGCCGCGGCGGGGCGTCTTTAGCTTCCTCGCCGAAGCCGCCCTCCTTCAGGCGCTCCAGAGGCGGCGGGCGGATGGGAGCGCGGCGCGGCGGCGAGTCTACGCCCCAGTGTCGCTCGGCGACAGTGTCGGCCCGCCGCTCGCCCGGCGGATCATAAAGTTGAGGCTCAAAGTTGAACGGAGCGTCCGGTTTCGGCGCAGATATTCCCGCCAGGTCGTCCAGGATGGTTGCTAGGAGACGGCTGTCAGAGTTCGGGACGCCCGGGTCTTTTCTCGCCGCCGCAGCGTCTCTGCGATCCGCCGCCTTCGTGTCGCCCCGCGCCGCTTCTTCACCTCCGTCGTTATCCTCGCCGGGCGATCCCGGCGGCGAGCCGGCGTCCACGTTCTCCACGTCCACGTCGCTGCTGTCGGCGCCGTCGGAGCCTCGGTCCAGGATGCGGACGGGAAGCCGGGCGACGTCTGCGTCCGCGGCGCCGGAGTGCAGCGGCGGGAGAGGAGGGAGGTCGGAGAAGTCGACGGTCTGCTGGCTGCTGAGCGGACTGCTGCTGGCGCTGCCGCTGGGGTCGTCGTCATGGCTACTGTCACTGTCGAGGGTGATGATCACCGGAGAGCTGGAACACAGACGGAGGTTAAACACTCACACTCACACTCTAAAACGGGACTCGCAGTAAATGATATTCACGCCATCACAAAAAATAGAGCTTCAATCCTTTTTTTTTTTTTTTGCAAACTCCTACGGAATAGCACCAAAAAAATGTTAAAAACCCGTTAAAAAAGCTCCAAAAATGTAAAAAAATAAATAAAAAAAAACACAAAAATGTCAAACTTCACAGAATTATTTTCCCGTGACAGTATCCACGCCATTACAAAATTAAAAAATAGAGCTTAAATCAATTTTATTTGGCACAGCCCTACGAAATAGTGTCCAAAAACACGTTAAAAACACCAAAAAAATAAAAACAAATCACCAAAAAGCATCAAAAACATGTCTGAAGCGAGCCCACCGTGCGCCTCGGCGTCGGTACCTGCTGAGTCGGGCGTGGCGGCGCGGCCTCCGGCGGCGCT
>JABXJD010000748.1:7500-10000 GCA_013375575.1 Percina caprodes | reverse complement strand
TGTCCTATGTCCTGTGACCTGTGTCTTGTGACCTGTGTCCTGTGACCTGTGGTGTCCTGTGACCTGTGGTGTCCTGTGACCTGTGTCCTATGTCCTGTGACCGGTGTCCTGTGTCCTGTGACCTGTGTCCTGTGACCTGTGGTGTCCTATGTCCTGTGACCTGTGGTGTCCTATGTCCTGTGACCTGTGTCCTATGTCCTGTGACCTGTGACCTGTGACCTGTGTCCTATGTCCTGTGACCTGTGTCCTGTGACCTGTGGTGTCCTGTGTCCTGTGACCTGTGATCTGTGTCTTGTGTCTTGTGACCTGTGACCTGTGGTGTCCTATGTCCTGTGACCTGTGGTGTCCTATGTCCTGTGACCTGTGTCCTATGTCCTGTGACCTGTGACCTGTGACCTGTGTCCTATGTCCTGTGACCTGTGTCCTGTGTCCTGTGACCTGTGGTGTCCTGTGTCCTGTGACCTGTGATCTGTGTCTTGTGTCTTGTGACCTGTGACCTGTGACCTGTGTCCCGTGACCTTTGTCCTGTGTCCTGTGACTTGTGACCTCTGACCTGTGTCCTGTAACCTGTGTTTGTACGATGCGACATAATCAACTTTAACATTAAAATATCTTCTGATGATCCTCAAGCTAAAGACAAATAAGCAACAAAATGTCAAACAATGGGGGACGAAGCGTAAAAAGACAAAAAGCCAGAAACACATTACAACCTTTCGGGAAAAGACACGTAAATAACGACATAGATGTCGAGCTATGGCGAAAAAAAGCTTAAAACTAAAAAATGCCTAAACAGCGTCCCGTCCATCGGAGGCGTCCCGTCCATCGGAGGCGTCCCGTCCATCGGAGGCGTCCCGTCCATCGGAGGCGCCCGTCCATCGGAGGCGTTTTGGGGGATCAGGCCGGATCTCCGCTCAGAAACCCCGGCACGGACGAATACAACTCTGTCTCCGTGGGGATGTGTTTGGTTGCCGTGGCATTGGCGTCCTTGGAGACCAGAGACGTTTTCTTCCCCTCCAGCCAGTACGTCACCATGTCCCCTTTCCCCTGGAGACGGAGACACACACGGACATTTACAACGCTACCTTCCGGGTTTAAGGGTTTGATTCACAGAGTTACAAACTGTAAGGCAACAACAACGGTGAACAAAGGCCTGTGTTCTCATAGTTCCTGTTGCCCCCAGTGTTCCCGGTGTCCTTAATGTTCCCAGTGTCCTTAATGTTCCCAGTGCCCCCAGTGTTCCCAGTGTCCTTAATGTTCCCAGTGCCCCCAGTGTTCCCAGTGTCCTTAATGTTCCCAGTGTCCTTAATGTTCCCAGCGTCCTTAATGTTCCCAACGTTCCCGGTGGCCCCAGTGTTCCCGGTGTCCTTAATGTTCCCAGTGTTCCCAGTGCCCCCAGTGTTCCCAGTGTACCCGGTGACCCCAGTGTTCCCGGTGACCCCAGTGTTCCAAGTGCCCCCAGTGCTCCCGGTGTCCTTAATGTTCCCAGTGTTCCCGGTGCCCCCAGTGCCCCCAGTGTTCCCGGTGCCCCCAGTGCCCCCAGTGTTCCCAGTGCCCCCAATTTTCCCGGTGACCCCAGTGTTCCCAGTTCCCCCAGTGTTCCCAGTGCCCCCAGTGTTCCAAGCGTCCTTATAGTTCCCGGTGCCCCCAGTGTCCTTGTTGTTCCCAGTGTTCCCGGTTCCCCCAGAGTTCCCAGTGACCCCAGTGTTCCCGGTGCCCCCAGTGTTCCCAGTGTCCTTAATGTTCCTAGTGTCCTCAGTGCCTCCAGTTTCCACAGTGCCCCCAGTGTTCACAGTTCCCCCAGTGTCCTCAGTGCCTCCTGTCCGAGTGTCCCCAGTGCCTCGAGTCCCCCAAGTGTACACAGTCCCCCCAGTGTCCCCAGTGCCCACAGTGCCCACAGTGTTCCCAGTGCCTTTAGTTCCCCCCAGGGCAATCAGTGCCTCCAGTCTCCCTAGTGTCCCCATAGTTCCCAGTGCCCCCAGTGCATCCAGTGTCCCCGGTGCTTCCAGTGTTCCCAGTGCCCCCAGTGTTCCCAGTGTCCTTAATGTTCCTAGTGTTCCCGGTGCCCCCAGTGTTCCCATTGTCCCCAGTGTTCCCAGTGTTCCCAGTGTCCCCAGTGTTCCCGGTGTTCCCAGTGCCCCCAGTGTCCCCAGTGTCCCCAGTGTTTCCGGTACCTTGACCTGCATCGTCCCTCTGCACTGCAGCTCGTAGCCTCCGATCTCCTCCAGCAGGTAGAATGTACTGCAGCTGCTCTGGATCTTCAGGGCTGGAAGCAGACGTGATGTTTACTGCAGGAAAAGTACGGTCTGTGTGTGTGTGTGTGTGTGTGTGTGTGTGTGTGTGTGTGTGTGTTACCCAGGCTGGTGGACTCCATCCTCGACGCTGTGTTCACTGTATCTCCAAACAGACAGTAACGAGGCATCTTGGTCCCCACCACCCCCGCCACCACCGGCCCTGCACACAGGAACCTGCAGTTAGTAGAAAGCTCCGCGTTGTTTACGTT